>JAOBAT010062063.1:6191-24974 GCA_026413305.1 Hydrozoanthus tunicans | reverse complement strand
CTCCCACCACCACCACAGCTGCTTTTGCTTATGTAACCAATATAAACGGTATATAAAACAAAAATTAATAGTTACTTTATAAAATAACATTCAATATGAAGATCTATGTAATGCCAGTAGAACTACATTTTTTAGCCAGTTCAATTTTTTTATATCTTCTTCCTATCCACAGTGCAGATATATGAGGTATAACATTTACGAACCTCCCCACGATATTTCAAACAACCTTAGTTTTTCATCATAATGTAATTAAAATCTAACATTACATTGTGCAGAAAGTCAAATGATTAGGTGATTAACAAAGAAAGTTGCATAATCCCCGATGGAAGAACACAAGGGTTGAAGGCTGGTTGAATTAGATGAAAAGGCTGCGAACGTTTATTAAGTGTACAATCCAAACCCTTACAACTTAACTTTTTATAACACCAATTTTAGGTCTGGATCGGAGATGACTGTGGTGGAAGAAAACGCTAACATCGTACATTATAAATATACTTTTGCCCCTTTTTTGTATATCATATCCTTTTAAGAAGAATTATTTCATAAAAAAAAACAATCGTGTACTTCAACTTAAACTGAGCCTAAGAGAGGGTTGTGAGGAAGTCTGGAGTATCACAGAGAAGAATTTACAATATTTCATCTGCAGGGAATAACACTTTCACAGCGAAGTCCCTCATTCGAAGTTCGTTTCAATCGTTCCATTTGTGCGGAAGGGTTATACAGTTGTAGATTACTTACCTAAACTCAACCTTTCCGGATCATCCATTGTTTATAGAATAATGTTCAGTAAAGCGCACCAACAGAAATTTATCCAGCCTTTGCGAACAGGAGACGAAGAATCAGTATTTCAACATACTACAGCGAGAAACTGGGTTCTAATTACGTAACTGACCGTTCAGGAACTAGAACTCAGCCCGCTGGTGTCTCGAAGAAGTGTGGGGCGCACGCGTGTGTCAGTCAGTTGTCACCACGATCAATGGGGTTAGCAGCCACGTTGTGTTCACCCCGACCTCCGCATTTCAAAGAGCGCTTTCCACGCTGATTCTAGTTGCTTGAGGTATATACGTTTCTAAGCAACGCATATTTAAAGCAATTCAAGTTTGCTTTTGAAAGTTTTCTTGTCACCGGTGAAAGGGAAGCGGTTGGGAGGGGAGGGTGGAAAGGGTGAGGGAAAGGTGAATAGTAAAACAAAACAAAAAAACTAGTAAGAAAGAAACACGACAGACACATGTGTTTCAAAACACTTCGCTTTTGTTATGCAAATGTTTGTACAATAACATTCAAGTCTTCGATAATCAACAAACAATTGTTTTAGTTTATCTTTCTTTTTATCTGGGCTGTTTTAAACTAAAAATGAAAAGCCCGGAAAGAATGTCTGTTTTAATAAAAGTATGTTTTGACGCAAGTACATAAAATGGCTGGTCAACACGACTTCAGAAGCAGGGAGGCAGCCGGCCGGAATAATATAAAAGATACTAGTGTTAACGAAACATAAAGGAAATTGCTATCGATCAAGGCTGTTGATTCTTTTTCGTCAACTTCTAACGATTTTATACTACTGTCTATTTAATTTGGGGTTCTTTTTATCTCCGATACCTTTGATTGGGTGTTTAAGGACAGGGTTTTTATTCTTTATATAACAATTCACTTGGCTATCTGTTTGTCAAGTAGCGTGTTCGTGCTTAATTTTTCGGGTACTGCCATACTGGTTAAGTCAATGTGTGCTTAAATATAGTATATATATTGATCACTGCTGTCTTTAATACCGCTTAAACTTTGTGAGACAGGAAAGGACTTTCTCAAAGCAATATCTTTGCTGCCCTGAGTCCGATTTTCGCTCGGCATAGTTGTTTTTTATTACCCGATGAATAAAATCTTATCAACCTTATGTTTGTATAAATCAAAACGAGATTTCACAGACTTTTTAATGTATTTTATTTTCTTGTGTATGACTCGAGCCCTCGGCTCGTCCCAGTAATGTGATTGTGACCTTCCTTGGTATTATAACTTTTTAGCACTTTTTTTCACTACTTTATGTGGTTTAAGGTTGGTTTAACCAATCAATATATTCTATAAGAAAATAGAGTATTTTGTCTTTCGGGGCAAAATATTGAGCTACCTCGCCCCACCAACTCACCAAAGCACCAAACTACACTTGTTCGGTGTTTTTATGAAGGACATTTTCGAAGAGTATATTGATTAGTTGTCAAATCAAACAATAAGCAGCAATTGTACTCAAACTGAGCTTTGTTTTGTTGTTTCATTGTAGCTAGGAACTGGTTTTTCTAAAGTAAAAATGCATATTAATTATTTCAGTTCACAAAACAAATACTTCGATTATAAAAGATATGAAGAGTCCGTGTTGGATGTTTGTCAAATAAAACATTCAGAGAACACTCAAAACATATGAAGCCGGAGTAAATTAAAAAAAGCAACTGACTAAATGTTAGTTTTAGTATCAGAAAAGAAGAACGAAACACGACTCTACGATAAAAAAACATAGCGCTTTAAGTCGCCACTTCTGTCGCTAGAATGTATGAACTTAGCTAGGTTTTCACATAACTACAGTGATTATTCTTGACTATTAACGTCACAGCGGCCAAGTTTTTGAACAAAAGAATTTTGACCATTTCTTTTGTTTTAAGACCAACATGGCCACGCGCTTCGTCTTTGTCTTAGGTTTCTCTAGGGAGCGAGTGTCAAGAATTCAATATACCCGTATGAAGTCCATGGTTGAAAATTTACACACTCGATGTTTTGGGGGTCAAGAGGTTGGTCTCGTATTTTTGGGTCTTAAAAATGTCGTATTTTTCTGGAACACATCTCTGAGCGAGTTTTCGTGGCGATCTGTGGATCAGAGTAATATTCAATCAAACATTTTTTCAGCGACGTGATTTCCAGAAAAAATGTAGCTAATATTAAGACAATGCGATGCATATTTATAATCTTGTTTACTTCTCCAGTATACTTCTCTACGACTCATTTTTTGGGTAGGATATTTTGATGCCAAGTTTTTTTTTATTAGGTCTTAAATGTCAGAATCGTGTATTCTTTGAGTTTGCAATACAAAGTATGAAGCAGCTTCGGCGTTTTCTCCCTGGAGTACCCCCCCCCCCTCCCCACCCCTGGGTAGGGTATGAAGCTCCTCTATACTACGGGCAGGGTACTACATCACAACAGGGTGTGATTTTATACAAATTAAAAATCATTCTCCTACCCTATTCTTAAGATGACCACCTCATCCCTCACCCCCCCGTATATAAATTTACATAGCATAGAGCTCGCACAGCATTCTTAACCCCCTCCCCGTACTAAACAGGTTACAAATCCTTCTCTGAAGACTGGTCCATCAGATTCTTTCAAGGTTTGCTCAATATTTCATTGAAGAGAACTAATGCAATACACTTTAAAATGCTATACTTCTGAGGGTATTACTTGTCGTTACTTAAACAAAGTACTTAACAGTTGACAGGACTTCAAAACTTAGTCATTCAACATAAAATCTAATCTAACACCAGGAAAAGTAAAGTTCAACAAACACTTGTTCACAACTTCATCGCGGCCTAAGCCAAGTAAGACTCAAGGTGCATCTACAGAGCTTTAATAAATAGTTTGATTGGAGTCTAAGGCGGCTTTCCTCGGTGCATCAAGAAAGCGAGTGCACGCTCCCGTTGAGTCAGAACTGAATTATGAAAATAACTTAGAAACCAACTCTGTGTTAAGAAAGGATATATATTAAAAATCTGTGTATCTTTTAACAATTACTCCTGTATATTGTTGTCGTTTGTCTAATAACGTAGTCTTTTTCACCATCAAGTTTCTTAAAGGACACTACAGAGGTCTAACACTAAGTACTTGCCGACGCCAAGACACGTGACAACGATTTTCCCGCGTTTTTCGTTCATATCCCGAGATGAGTTTCTGAGTTTGCTATTTCCGCGAGATAATATAACTTTTGCTGTGCTGAGCAGCAGATTACGCCTAATAAAGTTTATATGAACACAAATAAGTAGATATTGTTAAAAAAAACTGCAAATATCGGTTGCGTTATTGTCAAGACAAATCATCCGATCGGCACATAGCTAATACAGCTATCTGAATAAAGTAAAATCATTGCAGCTCAGTTGTGACTAAAATCCTAGAAACAAGTACAACACATTATGAAACAGCACATTCAAACATCAGTCAATACAGATGACGTCATCAGAAGTTGTCTTTTTCGAGTCCTTGTCTCCTTTGTTGGACTGGGCCGATGACCCCGATTGCTGTGACTCCGCCGGAGGACTGGCACTAGTTGGTGCGTCACGCAACAGTCCCATAGCTGAAGCTTTGCTCTTAATAATATGCGATATTCGACTATCCAGGAGCTGTGACGCCTTCTTGCTAAGAACACTTTTAGTGGAACCACTTAAGATGCTGGAACTCTGAGAGGAGGCTGGGGAGGAGCTTCGCTGACCAGGACGTGGGCTGGAGGCGGGGCTAAGGCTAAAGACACTGTCAATCACAGGTGTATTACTGTCTGACTGACCTGCCACCGTGGTCGCAATATTCCCACTAATGGTTACCGGTCGAGTTGTCACGGAGGTCGGGGTAGGAACAGCAGGCTTGGTTATCAAAGTCGTGACGTAAGGTGTGGGGGAAGGTTGGTTCAACACGGTCGTAGCCTTGGTCAATACTGCCTTGGAGCCCGACTGACCCGAGACCTGCGTCTGAGCCGTAGTTGCTGGCAAGATCAGAGTGGTAGGTACTGGTGGTTTCACTGATATGGTTGCACCACCTGTCGGAGCGCTGGCAGGGATAGGATGGTAATAGACCGGCTGGGGATTATAGTATGCTGGCACAGCAACCTGGAACCTCGGCTGTGGGTAGGAAGGAGGAGGTAAACTAGCTGTGACTGTTCCTGCTGGGTGCAGTACACTTCCGGTACTGAGGACTGTAGTAGGCACTGCCCCCGGCTTTCCTGTCGACACCCCTGCAGGATTCGGTTGAGCTGTACCAGGGACAGGAGCCATGGGGATGGGAACAGCCAAAGGATGAACAGAAGCACCTGTGGATGGTGCAGGGCCGCGATTGGCCAGTCTGTTCAGGATACCACGTTCAGACATGTTCAAGCGGGTAGTGATGGATGGCATCCGAGCAACAGTCGATGGCAACCTGCTCACGTCGGCTTTCATGTCAGCCAGTAGATCTTCCAGTTGATTTAATACTGAAAAAAAACCGACACGTGTAAGAGGTTTGAAGCAACACCGTGTTCTTTGAGTCTATTAACGGTTCCCTTTAAAGAGCATATGACGTGAAATCAGTTTTCAATTTTCAAAAAGTATGCTGTAAAAACATTCGTTTGCAAAGTTTGAGAAACGTCGACAAGATACGGTGTGTAGAATTTTGAATTTTTCCCGCTAAAAGTGTCCTCTCCAAAAGACCAACAGTATGACGTAACAAAAAACGTTCGTCTCGAATCAGTCCGTCCAAAAACGACTTTAAAGCATTTGTAACTAATAGAGTTTCTATCAAAAACTGTAGCAGTTATGGATGTTTTAAAACCGTGGTGGGTAGTTTCGGGGTATGGTTAATCGTTAAGGTCTGTTGGAGGCGTAGGTGGGTAGTTTTGGGGTAGGTCTGTTTGGTGGGCTGTTTTTACCTTTTTTGCATAATATTGTTAAAGATATATAAATATTTAATGTAATTTTGACAGGCGAAGAACCAAGAAAGCGTTATTAGTATTATCATAATAATAAATGATCATTACTTGATGTATAGTTTCTTCAACCAATGTTGGTTTTTTAGATATATTCACGTCCACGGCCACAATGTTTCACGCTACACCAAATTACTCTTTTAGAAGTAAGACAGAAATTACATCGCATATACGAAGCGGTTAATACCAATGGCTCATATGTGGTGAAGGGTGATAAGTAGGTACATTACATATACCATACTTGTTCGATGTCTATACCGCTTAGACACTTATTTGTATTTTTTCCCAGCTGAGAGCCAAACACAAAAGTTTGGGATGCGCCTTTTGTTCCGACACTTTAAATGAAAGCGAGTTTATACACAGGATTCATACAGATATTTGAAACCTTTTTAAGGGACTAAATTTTGCTACTTTGGACTTTTCAAAGACTCCCTCTTAAATTCAATGGCTTTTCAATGCCTCCCTCTGAAATTAAAGGACTTTTCAACGACTAAATCCTTAAATTCAAGGACTTTTCAAAGACTCCTAAAATTCAAGGACTTTTTAAGGATGTTATTCAAGGAATTTTTAAAGACTCCCTCTAAAATTCAAGGACTTTTTGAGGATGTTATTCAAGGACTTTTCAAAGACTCCCTCTACAGTTCAAGGACTTTTTACGGATGTTTGATATTTAAAGGACTCCCAGTGAAAACGTTTGTTATTAAAGGACTTTTTAATGACTTCCTTTGAAATTCAAGGACTTTTCAACGATTCCCTATAAAATTCAAATATTTTTTAAGAATGTTTGTTATTCAAAGACTTTCCAATGACTCCCTCTGAAATTCAGACTTGTGATACATGACATTTCCACACGTCTCAAAGAACAAGAAGTCATGTCTTCTATCAAAACAAACCGCTTTAGTAATCAGCTCTGTAAACAAGACTGATTGGATTGGAATTTTACTTGAAGTTGGTCAGGCAAGGAAGTAGGTAGCTTGTTACAGAGTGTTTTCCGAATGTCTTAAAGAAAAGTTCGTCCGAGTATGGGGATTGTCTTACAACTACATACCTTATTAGAATGGTGAATGAAACTATAAACTGAGTGCTTTGTTTTACTAAATGGTAATGAGTTACCTAGCGAAAAACTGTTAAAACTGGTAAAAGATCGTTCTATTTAAATCTAGCCTGAGATTCTTGTTCTAAAAAGGTCAGACCACTTAAGCTGTTAGATGATGAGTTCGAGAGACAAGTTCACTAAGCGGATTGTACATCAACGATTTCTCTATAATCAAATGGTTTGTAATATCGCTCCTGTTAGACGTTGAATTCGAGAGACAAGTTCACTAAGCGGATTGTACACCTATCGATTTCTTCTTTTTGAAGTTTGTGGAAGGTTTACTTTAACCAAAAGACGAACTCCTGAATATTAAAGTTGAATCCTTTCTTGAGCCTGAGTGGCTAATCAGCTCTGTGCTTGTCAAAAATATGGCCATGTTTCTTTTTTTATCAGTTTATTTATTTCCATTTTCTTGTTCATCACTGCCACAAGATAACTAACGATAATATTTCATGGAACTCTGCTGAGATCTACTCATCGCTACCGCTTGATAGCTATCCATCATATTTCGTGGGACTTTAGTTCGTGGCTTCTGCCAGACAACTGTCAATTATACTTTGCGAGATCTTCCAAGATTCCCTCAGTGGTTCTTAGACAGCTACCGATATTGTTTCAAGTAACTCTGTCGAGATTCACTTGCTGGTCCATTGCTTTCACTAGATAGCTACCGATATTTTATAAACTTTTCCGAGATTCGATCGATGGTTCTTTGTTACCCCTAGACACAGCTACCGATCTTGTTTCTGGGAGTTCTGGTGAAACTCGCTTGCTGGTCCATGGCTTTCACCAGACAGATTCCACTCATGTTTCGTGGAACTCTTTGGAGATTCTCTCAATAGTTCTTCGATACCACTAGATAGCTTTCAATATTCCAGGGAATTCTGCCGAGATTCACCTGCCGATGGCCGACTGTTGATCAATACTACTAGATGATCCTTCAGTACAATTTAGGACTTGCCTTTGAGGGCAAACTTTATTACTGTCATTAGGAGCAATTGATCGGTCTGACAAGCGGAGAGGTCCTGTAGGGTCTGTTGTAGTAGATGAACTGGTGAGTGAGTGGCAAGGAGTAAGCTGGGAGCTACTTGTCTGAACATATTTCAGAATCCCTGTACTGGGTTGATACTGGCCTGGCATGTAAAGGCCCTGTCTTTGAAGTTGTCGATGGTTTTGAAACCAAATTCGCATCTGCAATAAAGAAAGTCCTTATTTAAATGACAGGCAACATAACCAGAAAGAATGTCTAAGTACACTCGAAATTATGGACAAAAGAGATGAGCATATCACTCGCTTCTGAACTCATGTAACAATTCTTAAATCCACAAAACCATGCTACATGGTACAATCTCAATTCACTTTTTTTAACTTGGTTAAATGATTTTAAGCAATAACGTAAAAAACCTCCAAAAACTTAGTTTTGAGCATGCTTCACTACTAAAAAGAATATGCGCCTCTTCTTTAAGTACATCAAGTAGCATGTGCCTGGTACATTCTCATTCTCCCACTTTCGTTTGTTGTTCTTATAACGAAGTGCAGCTTTTCTGCGCTTTCTTTTAGGGGAGCACTTGCTTATTGGATAGTACCGCTACTTGGAGCTTATTATAGGGGAGTACCAATGTCCAGCTTTCTTATAAGGGAGTACAACTGTCCGATGCTTGCTTATAGGGGAGTACCGCTATCCTGCACTTGCTTGTTGGGGTGTACCACTGACTGGTGCTTATTAAAATACAGTTTTTTTTAGCTTAACCACTATCTAGAGCTTGCTTATAGGGGAGTACCGCTATTTGGAGCTTTATTATATGGGAGTACCACTGTCTGGTGTTTGCTTATAGGGGAGCTTTCTTACAGGGAAATACCACTGTCCAGAGCTTTCTTATAGGTGTTTGAATTCTCCAAACCTGTTTCTCCTCTAAGTTCAAAGATTTAGCTGTGGATTCAATGTCTGTTTGAAATTTTCCATTCCATCTCTTGAAAAGGGAGTCGAGCGCCATCGTCTGATATTCCTGATAGACAGTTCTTCTTCTCCTCACTCGGCTTCTTGGTGCAGCAAGCAAATTTTCTGTCAAGTTGGACAAAAGAGGAAAGGAGAAACTGAAGTTGCAGCTACCGCGAAACTTTCATTTAAAGCACATGAAGTTATTAATGTGTAATATTTTCTTACCAAAAGAAGAATTTCTTTCAACCTCATCCAAATCAGCTAAGTTTGGACTGAGCCGAGACTGTGACGCTTCCAATTTTGAATCTCTTTGTTTTTCTTCTGAAAGGAAATCACACACGAAGTTTTAACAAGAAAAGTGTTAAGTAAGGAATGCATTTTAAGTTCTCCAACTCAGTAATCCAAACACATATAGAATTGTTTTTGTGCTCACTACAGCTCAAACAAAAAAACTTTAATCTTTGTAAGATCTTAACCGATTTCGTAGTTATCCGAGCTTTTTTATGTACTGGTTTAACATAACTTTTCGAGTTTACGAAACATCAATTATTACATTCTTTAAGGATTTTCCATGAGTCATGATCTGTGAAAAAGCAATCATTGGGCGTCTAGTTTACACTTGCAGCAGAACCAAGTTATTGCCAAGGTATAGCCAAGTTAACCACTCGCAAACAACCCGTAACCAACTGGCCGGAAAAAATTCGCGCCAAAATGGGTCACGAATGCGGCAGGCTAAACTATTTTACTAGTCTTAACTGACATGTAACTAGCTAAAGACAATGACTCTGTTGAAGCTGCTTCATTGAGCCAAAAAAGTTTTGTTATTAAGCAATATGATCCTTAAGGCAATACAAGCTCGAACAATGCTGCTATCGAAGAAAAGCGAAACTTTAACATAAAATATTACTCACCTTTGGATAACCAAACCAGACGGTCCTGCAGTGTGTCATTGCACAAGAACTTGTACATATTTAGATAGACTTTAGTTACTGGTCCCAGCGGCCAGCAGTTCGTGCTTTTTCTCCTTAGATCGGCATAGGAAACTCCACAAAGTATTTCATTGTCGAAAAGTTTCTGTGGTATGGAATAATTGCGAGCAAGCCATTTGTCTACTCTTGAACACAGTTCTTTTGGTGTTGTCTGCGTCATCATTTGCATAGTCTCTCGATCGCTCTGTATCATGACTTGGCTGGGGTTCGCTGGACGATTAACATCTACAAGGCGAGCGAGAGCGGAAAAACAATGTTCGCCCTCTTGGGATAAGGTTATTCATGGTTGAAAAGAACACGCAAAACAATGAAACATTCAAGAAAATTTCTTTGAAAAACTCCTTGTTGCGATTGAGTGATGAAACACTTGATCTTGGTTAATTGGTTGGCAATCATTTAAGTCGAACACAAAGAACTTGCTGGCACACTGAAGAACAATTAGTTTAATTATTCTTTACAGTAAACCTTCTTTGCAAGACCTGAAAACTTCTGCACAAAAAATCCAGACTATCAAGGCGTTCCATCTGTCCTTTAGATTAGTAAGTTGAAAACAGTCGATCTTGACGTTGCTCAAATTTTCCAGCCGGTTTCTATTTATAAGAGCACTTACAGTTTTGCACTTCTCCCGCAATATTTCAACATGCCATGCTTTTTTAAGTTTTAAGGACCACAAAAGTTGACTCAAGAAACTTGTTTTACATCAAGTGTTAAAGTACTTGTATAAATAACACGACAATACAATTGGTTTTCAATATAAACAACACTCTCAAGCTGCTAGCCAGCACAGAAAGTTTTCTGCAAATTAGCAATGCGTTTTTTAAGCATTTCAGGGCTGAGTTGTTCAAAGACAGGTTATCTTTAACCCACGGTCAAGTCGAATACGAAGAAATAATTTTCTAATTTAAGAAAAGTTTACAGTTCTTATAAATACTGTTCAGATTTTTCCTCGGAAAAAACTTGTTAATTCCAAAATTACAGCTTAAAAACCTCTGCAAGGTTGGAAACAAGAATGTAGGTCGAAAACTTAACCACAGGTTAGTGTTAATCGGCCTTTGAGCAACTGGGCCCAATTGTTTGTGGAGTGAGGTGAATATGAATTAAATACAAGGTTTTATGACTAACCTTTGTGAAGAACAGCATTTGCAGGTTTGTTACCAGCAAGTGATTCTTTGGACAGGTGCTGATGACTTTCCGCTAAACACTCTAGTTCTGCAAACCTAAGAGTAACAGACAACACAAATAGCTATTAGAACATCAAGAAAGTTTAAGAGATAAATGAAGTACTATGTTCTCGAAAAACTCAACAACTAGAGAGTGCTCCACAGGGTGTGTCCTTAAACACTCGGCTTTAGGATTACACATCATAAACTAGTAAAAACTCTCACTAGAGCGGTCCCGATCATTTTAAAACGACAGCAATATTTGGGCAATCCTTTGCGGGCTTGCGGGTAATCCTAGAAGTCCTTAGCGGGCCAAACGCTTCGAGTTTTTTTTCTGGTATAGAGAGACGATTCTCTCTCTTACTCTCTCTTCACGGCTTTTTTTATGCCTCCTCGGGTTTTGGTCAAAATCTTGTGGGGGTAACTATTATTTGGACACTTAAAAATCACCTCTATGTACTGAAGTTTTAATCGTGAACGAGTAAAAAAGGGTTAAAAGAAAACATCACAAGTCTACTTACTACACCAGAGATTGCAAGTCGAAAACAAGATTTGATCACAGTGGTAGGTATGAATATTAGTTTATTTAAATTGCATAACTTTTTTATATCCAACCATAATTTTACCTCAAGCAAGTTGGAACAGTGAGATGTATTGACATTTACTTTCTTTGTGACTCAGAATATAACACGTGCGTACAATAACTGAAAGAAATGCAACTAACCGGGCATTGAGGGCCATGGCTGGATGATTTGCATCTTGTTTAAGATGAAGACACCTTGAACGTCGCAACTGCTCTTCAATAATGAGTGCTTGCTCTAGCAGCTATGAAAACAATCAAAACCAAAATTCTACGTCACACAAACCACAAGCATAGACTAATTAACAATTACCCCTCGAGCCCAATGGGATAGAAGCCAATAGCCCATGAGGACGAGAGGGATAATTGTTTTAGTAAAATCATACTAGTTGGTCAAAAATCAAAAGTAAAAAAAATTTTTTTTTGAAGCTCTAAAATTAGTTTTTTAATGTTTACAACAAATATGATAACGCGCAATCGCTACTCGTAGGCTATCACTAATAGCCTATGAGTAGCGTAGCCAATCAGAATGCAACATTCATGATAGACCACTAGTAAGATTTTACTTAAAGCACATACACCAGTTAACCATGGATACTGGGTCTTTACAGGAAACCTCGGTCTTTGTGTAGTTAGCAACTCGGTCAGTACACCGCAAACTAAGTTTGAGATGTACTCGTAAAGACCTTACTTAAACTAAGAAGTTAATACCTAAATCTAGTCCATTCGTTTAGTATCAAAGTCCTCCCAAGTTGTTTGGAGTCAATTCCGTCAGTGCTCCGTAGTTATCAACAAAACAAATTCAGCTGACAATCTAACTCGTTATAATCAGTGTAGGGAAAAATGCTCAAAAAGAAAGAAGAAACCTCTACAGTTCTTCTCAACAAAGGTGACCCAAAAATCAAAGCTTCTTTACTCACTATAAAGAGACATTCTTAGCTACCAAGCTATCTACTTAAAAACATGCTTGATTGCTTACCTTGAACCTGCGAGCAACGAACCTATTTTTGTACTCAATGGACACTGAAAGTGGAAGATAAAATAAGATACATCAGTTAATTAACTAACTATTAAGCATTGTCAAGATACCACATGACCACAGCGTTTGTTTTTTGGGCAAAGACGTCTTTCAGATACTCAAATAAAGGTTAGGTTAGGCTTCAAGATTCTCATTTTCAGGTGGAATACTTGTAAAAATGTATATATGTATACGTAGTTACTTTTATATATTGTATAGCGCAGTTAAAAGTTTAAATTGATAATTGCACAATAGAAGCTTATTATTATTGTTATTATTATTGTTGTTATTATCATTATTATTATTATTATCATTGTTATAAATGTTGAAACTATCCACATTGACGAAAGAGCATCGACTTATGAGTATCATTTCTAGAAATAGATTTTGATATCTTAACCCTTTAAGTTCTCGCCAGTTTATCAACATGTAACTTCTCCTTACACTACTTATACAGTATATGACATTTGGTAATGAGAAAATGGGAACTGATCAGACGCAGTATACTACTTAAGGTGAAAAGCAAAATTCTTCTAAATTGGTAGGGCTTATAATCGGAAAAAATTAGCAGGTCATTTGGCGAATTTAGGGCTTAAAGAGTTAACTAAGAAAAGGTGTGATCTGCTAGTTGCTGGATATACGACGAGCTAATCTGCTCTCACATTGCTATTCATAAAGGCGCTCACCGTTTCTGAAAGGGTCGTTCACAATCATGAACTTCTTATCATTTGCAATATCTTGCCACCGGGCATAGCCGTGTCTGTTGGTTGAACTGTTAAGGAATGTAATCTGAAACGCAGAAAGATGACCAGACCTAACAAAGCAAACCCTGCTAAAAACGGTTACAAAAACAAAAATAATAACAGCAGCAATAAAAAAACAACAGTAATAGTAATAAATAGCACTGATAGTGCATATATAAGGCAATATTCTATCTGCATTTAACAAAAGTAGCATTTGTACCAATATATATCTTGTTATTCAAAATGAGCCAACTGAGAATGGTTACTACAAACACGATAGAGACAAAGATGATAACAATAACAGTAAATACGATGAAGACGATCAGGGCTCAAAATTGCTACCAATAGATGGACAATTCTATCAAAAAGTGCGCAATGTTTACTAGGATTCATGAAACTGTAGCCAGCTAGCCACTACAATATTGTGACTAATGGACTCAGAGTTATTATTTCTATAAGATAATAAACGATGCGAAAAATGAGTGTAGCTTATCTGCTCTCTTTGGCAAACAAATCTGGAAACAATTTGACGTACGTTCGCTTTTAAAAATGTTTAAAAAATGTATAAAAGGCTAAAAGTTTAAAAGATTAAAATACCGAACGTTTTCGACTAAAAGTCATCTTCAGGGTACTAAAAGTCATCTTCAGTACCCTGAAGATGACTAAAAGTTTTCGACTAAAAGTACCCTGAATATGACTAAACGTTTTCGACTAAAAGTCATCTTCAGGGTACTAAAAGTCATCTTCAGTACCCTGAAGATAACTTTTAGTACCCTGAGGATGACTTTTAGTCGAAAACGTTCGGTATTTTAATCTTTTAAACTTTCAGCCTTTTATACATTTTTTAAACAAATCTGGAAACAAGTGCAAGCATTTTTGCACACACAGCTACAGACGTAGTAAAGAACAGATTACACATTGGAAATAATATATGGCCACTAAAACTTGCGCTCAGGCTACTAAATTTTTGCCTTTGGCAACCAGCTGGCTACTTGGAAGAAACGTTAATATTGAGCCCTGATAATGATGATATTGAGAAACAAACAGAAAGGATACGTGACAACCCCAGCAAGAAGCCAGTAGTCATGCTTCCTCCACCATATATCGTCACATTTCCGCTTCTCCTCTACCTCCCACAACGTGTGCAGCTCGGTGAAGCCGCCATCTTCAATATTAAACATAAATTTCTTCTGTTCTGCTTGTGCTGTCTGCGTTCCCTTCTGAGCACTTTCTGGTTCGTCTGCAGGTTTAGAGACTGGTGTCGACTTTTCGTCAGCAGGCTCCTCCTTGTTCGGCACTGCTTCTGGTTGGGCTTCTTTGGACTCTTCCTTTGCTTTCTTGCTATCGGATTCGTTTATACCTTCTTGACTACCTTCCGTACTCTGGCCATCTTTTTCGCTTGGTTTGTTTTTTGAAGTATTTTCTTCACTCTTAGTGTCTGATTTATCGTTTTTCAACTCTTCTTTCTTCCCCTCAGTTTTTGCGGTTTCATCATCTGCCATTTTGTCTCCAGCTGTTTTCTCCTTTATCGTTTCACTATCTAGGTCTTTAGTTTGTGAGTCTTTACTATTATCGTCAACATCCATTTTCAAATCGCCCTTTGTGTCCTCAGTCTTGTTTGAGCCATTCACGCACTTTTCCGGTTCTGCAGATTTGTTTGTTAATGGAGGTTCCGCAGATTTTGTCTCCTTGACTGCCTCTTTCCCTTCTTCAACTTTTTGTGACTTGTCTCCTACAGCGCATTAAGTACTTTGTCAATGAAATTCTTTTAAGAAACTTTTAAGACCCATCATTTCAAGATAGCGTTTGTTCCACTTTAAGTTTAACAGCTCACAAACAACGGTACGCACTCTTTGGATAACACACCTCTAAGTTCCTTAATATAAAGGTTTAAACTAATCTATTGGTCCGAATTCCTTCTTACCTGTTTCCTCTTTACTGGTACCGACAGTTTCTGGTTTATCAACATCCACTGGGCTTTCCTTGTCTTCCACAGGTTCAGATTTCTGATCTTCTTTCTTCTTTTTTTCTTCATTTTGCACTACATCATTGTCTTTTTCTTCCTCATTTTTTCCTTCAGTTTCAACATTCGTCGTGCTGTCAGCTTCTACCACCTTTTCCCCTTTCTTATCACCAGTCCCTTCCTTTTTACTCTCTGTATCTACCTTTGCCGAGGAATCTACACGGAAGGCAAGAAATGGTATTTGGTTACAGCAAGAACACTTCTCTCTCTCAACTTAAGGACCAGTGTCCGTTCAAAACAAACAAGGTAGATGCATTTTTATGAACGCTGGAGACCTTAAGCCAGGAGGACGCCAACGCTGACGAAGATGCTTGAGAACAATAGGGAACACAATAGCTGCACGATGGAATGCACCGTGCTGATCACCTGCATGTCGTAGTTTTGAAATTTACAACGCGAAAAAACTTAATTTGGTATTTGGTTACAGCAAGAGCATTTCTTTCTCTCAACATAAGAAAACTGACACTTGATCAGTGTACGTTCAAAACATACAAGGTAGATGCATTTTTAGGATTTGGTAGAACTGTTTCTTATAATCTGGGGTAGTTACCAGCAGTTTAGGCAAAGTAGGTTCTTAATTTATATGCAGGAGACATTGTTGTTGATTACCATGAATGCGAAAAAACTGTTTTTGTCCATCATTATAGGCATTTTATTCGCACCTATTGAACTGCAAGGGATCCTACTGTATGGTGCATTTTAACCCCCTGTTATAAGAGCCTGTTTAAATTTGCTTGGCAAAACAAGTTATTATATTTTGGGGTATTAATATGGCAAATTTCTGCCAGCAGGTACCTAAATCCATAGGTTCTTACACGGGTTCTTACTGTAGTGAACACAAAAGCTGCACAATGGATGCACCATGTTGGCCGACTGCACGCCCACGTCTTGAAAATTACAACTCGAAAAATTTAATTTTGGAGTCTTTAAAACTACCAGAACAATCTTCAGAAAGTTTCGACAATCTTCAATTTCCCTTTACGGAGAAAACTTTAATAATCGTTTACTGTTCAGAAAGCATAACTCTGACAAGAGAGATACCGAACAAGCCATGCGTGATCAAAGAGGGCTTGTCAGAAGTTGTTTTTTGAAAGCTGTCATCGTCGATGTTACCGTCCTCAATGCTTAATGTTCCTATTCCCACAACATGGCATCGCTGTAACACATTTTAGGAAGTTAATCCAACATCTTTCAAAATTCACGAGTTATGAAAATAACCGGGAAAACTCGGATATTGTGGTAGAGCTCAATACTGAAAACTGCAAAACCAACCTTCGTCTGTTTCCATTGGATCGTCTTTGCTCTTTTCTTTCTGTTCCGTTTTTATGGCTGGTTTTACTTCTTTCTGAAAGAACACAAGCAAAAAACGCCTTGGTACGCGATATCACTCCATTGTACGCATTTACACAATATGTAGCTTAGAAACTAGTATGAAAATTGGGTATTATGTTTCATTAGGTATTGTATATAGTATAATTGTTTTATGTATCATTATTAGAACATAACTTTACACTTGTTTGTACAAGTATGCTTTATTTTTCTTAATCTAAAACAAAAAGCAAAACCAGCCCCAAAACGATTGCGCCTCATCAAAGATGTACCTATCCCAAGTTTACGAAACCTTTTTTAAGGATATAACGAAAATCCACGTCTTCTCCTTAAAGGTAACCCTTATTTATGCAAGTTTGCTTCCAAAGGTGTTGAATGTACCAAGAGAGTGAGGAGTGGAAATTCTAGGAAAGTTTTGCTAAGCAATTGAAATTTAGAGGGTAACCTGGAGAGCGCCACCTATTGATGTAGAAGCTATACTTTATAAATTAACGTCTACTTTTTTTGTTTGGTTGTCAACTTAATATTTGGCTGAACAGAGTAAGTCGAATAACAGAATTAATGGTGGCTTTGATCGTCGTGATTGACAATCAGTAGTAGAAGAGTTATCTTGAAGGCACTGTTTCTTTTAATGCATTTATCGGAACCATGGAACTTGGTCTGTTAGGAAGGTTTTTGAAAAGGAAGAAAAATGTCGTTTATTTGATTAAAATAACTCTTTTGGCTGCTGAGGTAATAACGTTTTTCAAATATGACAGCTACCAAACTTGTTTCGTACTCACAAGTGCAATTACCACAAAACAACACTTAATTCTTGAAATACGAGACCATTCATCCTGAAGCTTTGCACAACTGATCTGAGTTTCGTGTCAAATCCGATGCACGTCTTCTAGACTACGTTTCCCGCCATACGCCTGCAGTCTAAGATCTCGGTCAACGAAAAGAGTAAATCAAGATGGCGGCCAATTTAGCGATACGAAATTTCTGTAAAAAAACGCGTTTTATCCGATTCGGATTTTTTTTTCGACAAATCATACTTCCGTTCCATAGAATTTTCTTAAAAACTCAACCAGATTCGTCTAGTTGCATTTTAACCATTTTGTGTAGTTTGTGTCGTAGTAAAGAATTTTGTATGTCACTTGGCTGAAATACTATGTGTCTTTTCACAACCAGGAGTTATTCCACACTTTAGTAAGGACACAGACTGTGCATCTCTTTACATTCAAGTGCAACTCCATACCTTAGTAATGGCTTGCATGTCAGTCTTGCCTTCAGACTGCTCGCTGACTGGTGTAGACACTCCAGATGAGGTTCTGCTCCCCATCACCTCGAACGTACTGTCCCAGCCGTTGATGTGCGAAAATTCTTCAACCTTTATTTTAAAACACAACCAGGGTTTCTTATTATTTTATAGACATACTGACACATATACATGAAAGTATCCTTTCTTTTCTTTTCCGGTGTATTAAATTGTCTAACTTAACTAGTTTCGGTTACGTTACTTGATGAGCGATGATGTATGTATCTTGCTAACTTTACCCAACCTGTAAGCGATCGCTTCCAAGAAAGGGAACAACTAATTCAATTTTGAAGAAAGAAACTTGCCATAGCTGAACTAATGAAAACCACTAAAGAGACAAATACATCACCTTCTTTCGTATGACGGACATGGTCCCAATCCTGGTAAGTACAACGTGTCGCTGTAAACCCTCCCTTGGGACACCATCTGAGAAAGTGCTACCACCATCTCCACCAGGCTCACACAAATGTCGAAGGAACAATGATACATAAGCCCTGCAGAAAGGAACAAAAGAGAGTTTGCTTGACGCTTGAGAGCTTTTAAAACTATTGTTAATGAGCATTGAAGGAACAGCGTGGAAAAACCAGCACCGTTTTGGGGTTTTCACTCTAATTTGGTTGTCAAATTCAAAGAACTTTTCCGTTGTTAAGAAAACACCTCGATGCTTTAATCACAACAAAATCCATTACTTCCAGAACGAATACTTGGCAGACCAAGCCCGGCTAACACAAGAGGAAACTCTTTTTGGAGATGCTGTGGCTGGTTTTTAGCATGGTGCAAAGCTCACTCCCACAAGGGTTCGAGCACTCTGGCACTAGGTTTCTTGAAGCTCACTTCTTCGGAAGAGAGTTCTATAGCTGCATTGATGAGCTGTACTACAGCGAAACACGTGTCTGCAGGTAAAGCTCACT
>JAOBAT010062052.1:0-24993 GCA_026413305.1 Hydrozoanthus tunicans | reverse complement strand
GCGAGAAGATGCAATAACCTCCGACAAACTGCGTTCACTTTTAAGAAAATCAAACATGTTTGATCCATGCGATCATTGTTGCATGCGATAGAAATTGCATCGCAGGCCCCCGCACACTTGTGCGATCTATCGCACAAGTGTGATGAGGGCTTAAGGGTCTCACAAAGTTTAATAAAGTTTAAAGAGTTTACACAAACGCCACAAATTATATAGATAGTAAGTGCAGTAAACGAAAATATATAAAGCCAAGGAAGTCAAGTGCTTATCAACTTCAATCAAAGCATGAACGCCTATAAGTCTGCTACACATCTAAACAGGATAGTAAACTTAGTAGGACCGAACGAAAACAGTTCAGAAAATGCTCTTTTCGTTTTATAGTTTGTGCGCTTTGGCCATCGCTTATCCCTGGTCAGGCACTGAAGCCGCGCTGACGCCTCGCGGACAGTCCCTTGACAGTGTGCCCGACTTCATCTTGAGGCTGTACAGGAACACTACGAACGAGGATGGAACTGTAAAGCTGAAGACTCGAGTGTTTCCTCACATTATTCGCAGTTTTTTTCCCTCAGGTGAGCAAACATTGAGCTGGTAATGATAGTTTGAATTTAGATTTTTTATTCAGTTTTCACTTTTTACAATAATAACATAATGCAAGGCATTATTACAATACGAAAGAAAAAAAATAAACAGTAGTCAGTGCTAAATAAATTGTGTCGTGAAAGTGCGTAGAGGCTACAGTGGCTAAAGCGTCGAGTAATCCACTATACCATTACTATTTAAATTTGTCAGGAAAAGAGGTCAGTTAACGATAAATTATTCTAACAGTTAGGGAGCAAAAACAGACTAATGAGTAGCAGTCATCAGTGATAAATAACATTTCAAGAGTGGACTCAAAGAAAGAAAGTTAAATTTTTGAGAGTGAGTTATCAAGGGAAGGTGTTTGCAATTTTGCATGGTTATGTTACTAATCAGTTATCAAGAACAAATAATTTGTATTATTTTTTTAATCTATTTATGCGGCAAAATTGGTACTTTAACTAAGCTTGGCTGTCGGTAGAGAAATAGCCTGATAGTAAACTGTAGATGTTCTGCTTGTTGGTGTTTTCACCCGCAACTGAATATTCATTGGGATCCAAAAGAGTCCAGGTGGCGAGTAGGAGCGACCCATTTTGTTTGACTCTATCAGTAAAAAAATTGAAAGGCGACAACCCAAAGAAACGGCAAGATACTTTTGCATAAGAAATCATTTGCAAACTTCCAAAATATTATTCTGCACTTTACTCGTAATCAGTTATACACACAGAAACCAGAGACAAAAATGGTTACCGATTGAGAATTTTGGTTATGAGTCGGTAGCACGACACATAGCAGTTTTATTACACATATTTCGTTTTAAAACTACAAAGTAACTTGTACGTGCGGACGTTTCATTCACACAATTTTTTTCTAAACCTCAAAGTGACAAATATGATTGTGCATGCGGAAATCAGTCTCACACACATATTTATTTTCGAAACCTTAAAGTAACTTGTAAAATTTTGAAACCTCTATATAAGTAACACAGTTGTAATGCAGAAGTATCATACACACATGTATTTCTTTATGAAAGCTTAAAGTAGCCGATGATAGTTTATAAGCGGGAGTATTAGGGTTCAGGCTAGAAAAAAAAGAACCTACGAGAAACCTCAGTGAAGATTTGGGTCAGGGACAAGATACTTATCCGTTAATCCCCTGCCAAGGGTCTACATTCCTAGAGCTTTAGAAACTTCACGAAATCGCTGATTCTTACTAGAGTTCTTTATATATCTATGCAGTTAGAAAAGAACAACGCAAGTTAGCGTGTCTGTCCAGAAGGCTCCGATCATACATTTCTTCATCTGGGCAATAGCAGCACCTGATTTCATACCTTGCGCTAATTAAGCAATAAAACACATTTCCCGTGCGTTGTAACTTTTTATTGCACGATGAAGGAATGATGGGAGACTTGAATGTCACGAGCCGTTCGGTCGAAGTCGGATAAATATATAAGATTAACAAATTTAAGATTTAGTAAGATTTAGTTCGGTACCTAGCTAGCTTGAATTGCATCGTTTTTGAATTTTGTAAAATAATTAGCCAGCCGTTTTTCGACTAACAAAATACTACACTTCAAACATTCCTTGCTTTTGATTTGTCTAATTAACAATTAGAATACGAGCTCGCAATTTCTATCAATAGTCGATATAAACTAAGAGAGTATTTTAATTGTTTTAGTATAAATTCCATTGAGAATAAACAACAGAACCACAATAATTTGTAATAAAAAAGTTTTAATTTCCTCAAACTGTTAATGAGCAGTTTTCGCGTGTTTATGTGCTCACGCGGCCGCGGCATTCTGTCGAGTGATTTGTGCTTCAAACATGTCCAGCCGATAGAAATTAAGAGCGAGTATTCTAACCGTTTTAGTTGAAATATCCAGAAAACAGGTAACATAACCACAAAATCTCGTAATAAACAAATTCTATTTCTTCAAACAATTTTGGTGTAAACAGCTTTCGCATGCAGATCCGCTTGGCAGTCTTTCGGAGTGAAACGGTTGAGTTAATTTTTCAGATGTATTCGGCCAATAGCAATTAAGAGCGAGTATTCTAATTGTCTTAGTTGAAAAGCCCCGGAGAATATATAACGGAACCACAATAATTTGTAATAAATTTTAACCTTCATTTCTCCAAACAGCTTTCGCATGTGCACATCTGCTCGGCAGTCTTTCGAGTGAAATGTGTTAAATTGATACTTCGAGATAAACATATTGTTTTTTTCTTACCTTCGAAATTTTTATACCATATTTCATTGTTGCCTTTGTTTTGTCTGGGACTGTTTTATCGATTAGAAGCTTCATGTTGTCTGCAGAAAGTACTGAAAATTCAGAAGTGCACATGTAATCGCCATGTTGGATTTCCCTACTCCGTCGACTATCTATCACGTGACAGATAGCGAGTATGTCACCAATCAGATTGCAGCAATGGCGATGGAGAGCGACTCGATTTATACTAAACAATTTTAGAACGTGATAATATGGCAGCGGGTTCAGTGTTGTGCTTTACTCTCTTACATAGCACAGTTTTTGCGCTCTTGACCAATCAGCGCGCGAGATTCAGTGGGGTTATTTTATATACAACTTTATAGCTTGCACGAATGGACCTTTAAAGTAGTTCTGGAAGTCGAGATACCAAGACGAGCATGATGGTATTTCTTGGTTTTTAATTGACTGTACTTCGACCATGGAACAAGATGCATTTGAATCGTAAAACAGCTGCAGCTCTTTCTTTGTCAGCTGACAGGACACGTGATCTTGGAGGTTCAGTCTAGCCAGCAAATGGGTGTGGCCCTTGCGGTATTGATCATTGTTTCTTTATGGGACTCTGATGGTCATGTGACATTCAGAGATGAATTCTAAACTGTTGTATTTCTTTAACGCCGAGAAACCCAGACAAAGGCTGTTTAGGCTGCACGCCGGGTCGCCCCAAGCCTGCTTTTGGCACCTTCCTCGCAATTTTGCACTATTGGGTGCTAAACTGGACAGGCTTCCTATCCAGCTAACTAGTAACCCCAACCGATGCTGTAAAGAGTTGCTTCGACGGAAGGGCTGAAACTTTTCCTCAATGCTTAATGATACAGCTTAGTAATGCACAAAGAAATTTGCAGGGGAGGGGGGAGGGGGATGCTTGCATGACGTATCCGTTAAGTTAACGAATTTTATTACATTTTGCATCGAAAGTTATCAAATTTCATATCAATAACTTAAGTACGTTTTGCGGCAAAAGTTTTTACATTTTACGTTACTATTTTGTGTTAAAAGTTGTTACATTTTGCAAAACATCATGACGAAACAAACTGATAGTCAACTGCCTGGTCTGTTTTTTCACGCAAAAAAGTAAACGTGAACCACGCAGCCCAGTCACAGTAGTGCTGTAATAGAAACTCGGTGGAAGAATAAACTAACAATACACACAATTGCACACCCAGCATGTGCTAATCACTTTGTTAATGAAGAGACTAATTAGCCACCTAGAACAATAGATGCCGAATACCTTCAATACCGTACAGAAAACAAATACTATTCTTATTTCTAAACTTAGCGGTTCTTTCTCGTCATATGAACTATGGTGCTCGGTTTTAAAGGTTAAGGTAGATCTTGGTCAAATTCGTGTTGTAAACGTTAATCGACACCCAACTTTCTGTTGGTTGGAAATCTAGGAGATTAAGAGATTTACAATGTATTTTTTGTTCCCAGATTTCACTTCTTCTCATATTTCTGTTTTTACATTTTAGTTGCAGTTTCCAACAACGTTTTGTTCTTTAACCTTTCGAGAAACTTCACGTTCGACCTTGTATGGAAAGTGACTGTGAATCTGTATAGAAAGACACCCGCCTTGTCTGCCTGTGGACTAACCACTCTTCGAGTCACAGATGTCGCCACAGGAAATCGCGTCATCAACTCCAATATGTTCGCTCAGGACAATCGCTGGTTGGCGATCGATCTGACCGCAATTGTAAAACGGTGGCTGCGGCAGCCTCAAAGCAACAAAGGAATTCAAGTTAGCACCGAAGATAAAATGAACATATTTGAGTTCGAATCTGACTGGCAGAACACGACGTGGGGGCCTATGCTGCTTGTTTACTCCAACAAAACCGAGAGAGAGAGTGCTGTTAACAATCTTTTTGTTCGGTGAGTACAAGGCAATAGGAACACCAGTAGAGCGCTTCCTTTGTACTTCTTTTTTTTGGCCGAGGGTCCGATTGAGCAATGACGTGAGAACAAAAATGGACGGGTAAAAATGAGAAGAATGTAACTCCTATTGGTATAATCTTCTTTCCCCTCCTCCCCTGCGCCAACTCCATTTCTTGCGCATCTACAATAAGCGTTTTCTGCTTTAATGTTTGCTGCGAAGATTACAAGTAACGCGAAAGTTTTTTTAGTCCTACCTTTATTCTCGGTTGGCACAAATTGAATGCTTTTATCAAACGTCCATTTCCGCCATCTTCAAGAACTTTCCAATTGAGAATTTGCCAAGTGGAGCTTTCATGTAGCATTGTATATCACCAGGTTTCGTTTCTGCTTAACTGGCAAGTAAAAAGGGGCATCTAGGTGGTTCATTTCTGCTGGCCGATGGCTTCGAAAGGCTTTGTAAAAAAGCGCTGGACAGCGCAAGTTGTTGCTGGCTTGTGCTGTGGGACAGAATGGCCTGCCTGGTCCTTCGCCTCTGCGGCATTTTGATCCTCTTTCCACCGTCCGAACTAATTCCTCGTTGCCGTCACCATTGACTTGTTGTTTTACGTCCCCCAACTTAAGCTTCTTACTCTCATCACGAGCACGGAATCCGAAATAGAGCGATAACCGCCACCAGACAGTTTGTTGGAGGGCTACGGGATCTCGATCACCAAACTCACCGCATCATCCGTTGTTTCTCTTGACAACGAAAACTACTGGTCTTCCAAAACGTTGATGTTTGAACCATGGTCGTTCAGGTATCGCTGAAGACTGCGATGAAACGAAGTGAGGGTTGTTGGCTCGTATTGATCGGCATTTCTTTTCTTTATTTCCATAAAGAAACGGCACATATAAATATTTAAATCGTTGACCGATGTTTCTTCAATAATTCTTTCTTCTCCAATTGATAGATATCATTTCCAAACATTTATGTCGTATAAATTTTTTTCTTTTTGTTTTCTGGCCGTTGCAAGTCGATACAATTCCGGACTTTCACTCACAAACTAATGTTTGTCGATAGTTTCAATTTTGTTTAGTTTTTCGCCGTTTGAATTTTCAGGATAACAAACCTCACTCTCAATGTGCCATTCAGGACTGCACGCCATGATTGAGCGAATTTTAGCTCTAAAAATTATATGTTTGTTTTAAATGGCTTTTATTTTTACCAGTAAAGAAGAGAAAGCCTTAGGTAAAGACAAAAATTTGCTCACGTAAGCATTACCGTGCCCGTGGGCAATGATAGGAAATTCTTGACTCCTGTAAGAATCAATCAGATTCCAATATCGTTACTGTGCCCTCTTAGGAAAAACAAACTGTGGCATCTTTCAGCGGGGATATTGTTCCATAGTATAGTCGCCGTATAGAAATTGATGCAAACGTTTGAGCTAAACATATTTTTTTGGGGAGGCGTATCTTGTATTGTAGCTATGAACATTACTAGCGTATTGGAAAACGCTATCAAACACTTTGGGCAAAAGTATTTTGTGCCAAAGATGCGTAAATTTGAGAGTCTGTAGTCGATAAAGTTGTTTAGTGTCTTACAGACTCGTGGAGCTGTCGCTTCTTTACTTATCATTTTTTCGAAAAAGTTACTAATAACTTAAAGTTTCTCCGCTTATTTAAAGAAAGTACACACGTAGTTTAACAAGAATGCTTTATCCAGCTTTCATATCTTTTTTGTGTCACATTTGGTTTCCAGATCTATCAATGCAACTAAAAGTCGCCATGTTCGATCGACAAGAAGCTGTTCTCGTCATGATATGCACGTCAAGTTCAACGACGTGAGTTGGTCGGTGAAGGTGCTCTTACCGACGAAAGCTAACCTGTATCGCTGCGAAGGTGAATGCGTGTTCCCCATGGGAACTTCGTCCCAGCCAACAAACCACGCCCAGCTCCAAGCGTTGGTATCGTTGAAAGACGCAGCCGTGAAAAACCCGTGTTGTGTTCCGTCAGAACTCGGCAGCCTCGCTATGGTGTACGATGTACATGGTAGCATCATTGTGAACGTGTTTCGGGGAATGGTCGCCAGAAAATGCAGTTGTAACTGACACTGTCTGTGAGAACACGGACGTTTTACTGACAAGCCTCCAAAGAGGCTCTACAACCCTGAGCGTTCCATATACTGTTTACTTTTTACTTGAATATCAAACATAAAAATAAATTAAACATAACTGAATTGAGAAAATAGCTACCGTAAAAGTTTGAGAAGTAAAAGCAAAAAGTAATTAAAAAATAAAAATGTGAAAAACAACGCGTGGTATACACGCCATTTTTTATAAGATTAACGAGGCTAAGATTGGCTAAAATTTAAGAACAGTTTAAAAGAAGTCTCTGTGAAAACCGACCAAAATTGGAAAATTGTCGCCAATTTTAAAAAGTTAGATTTCGCTCATATTTTACTTAATAGGCCTTAGGAAGAAAGAAACGGGACTGATTTTTTTTGTTGAAGAAAACTGCAAAACACCGCCGTGGACGCTTTGAAAGTTTGCAAATTCGTGTAAACTTGTTTGCCGTCATTCTCAGTAGTATCGCAAAGCAGAAGCATGAAAAGCGAAAACAAGTTTGATCAAATATTTTCTTGCTGATGTAAATTGTTTGGAAAGATTATGAAATATTTCGGTCAAGGTGGTTTGTTTACTCGAAATACGGATGGTTTTAGATATCGCCAGTGAGATTTATCCGGCAATATTTTTAAATCTTGAATTTGTAACATGGACAAAAGAAATGTGAGATTTTTTTCTGGGTACTTGAAATACAGAGTGACGGGGCGACGAAGAATTAAAACACAAAAAATTCGGGAAACGGAATTGATCGAAAAACGAATATGAAACAACATCCACTTCATCCAAATGTTTAAGTTTTAAAAGTTGGCATCGGTGTTAAGCTCTAGATATATACCACGACGCTTCGGATCTCGTTATATATCCACCGCTATTCACCTCCCCTGCTGGGGATAGTTGTTAGGTAACTATCGCTACTGTAAAAGATAATTTATTCTATTCGTCTATTTTTCAATTCAATTGAGCAGTTTTGCCCAATTTCAGTCTCAAAATGTTCTTGCTTTGTGGCATTCGCAATTT
The DNA here is from genome assembly GCA_026413305.1 of Hydrozoanthus tunicans. NCBI lineage: Eukaryota > Metazoa > Cnidaria > Anthozoa > Zoantharia > Hydrozoanthidae > Hydrozoanthus > Hydrozoanthus tunicans. The sequence goes on along the minus strand of JAOBAT010062052.1, from coordinate 17,166 downwards.
TAAACTTCTCGCTGTTTAAAAATTGTCATGGACAAAGTCTCAAGATATATTACAGTACATCACTGAATGGAAACTTTGTATAGTTTGGCACTTAACAAATTAAAAAGTATTTGAAATTACAAATATGCAAGATGCAATGTACATGTCACTCCGCACCATTCAAACAACGACAATTTTTGAGTGGGTTTTCGGTCACATTTGAAAACCTCTTGACTAGGTTTCGAAAATTCTGAAATTCGGTTACTTAAGACATCGATATCGTCTCGGAAAAGAGTTTTTCAAAGCTAGAAGGTTCTTTTAAAATTGGTTTCACGTTGAATCTTTTTAACTTGCTGTCTCAAAGGTGTAACATTTATCAACATTAACTATTACACTATTACACTTTCAAATGACTCCTGATCAGAACAAGTACCGGGTAATAAATATGAAACATGAATAAATGTCTTCTGATTGTTACTTTTTCTGTTACAATTAGCTCAAGTGCTGAGAGTGTACCGAACATAGTTCTAGGCGCAATCCGCCATTACGCAAACAATGGCCGACCTGTACATTTACCCACAAATCCTAGCGCATTAACTTCTAAAATTGCCCATAAAAACGCATAAAAGAGAACCAGTGTTGTTGGTACAAGGAAAGTGTTACCAGTTGTCACCCTCCCTGAGCTTCTTTTAGTGGCCATAGGTGTACAGCCGCCATGTTTTTGGGAACGTCAACTGGTATGAGCTACTTTTCAAACAATAAACCATATTTTTCTACGGTTTTATCGGAACAATAATGTTGGAAGACCGCAAGAAAGGCTGCAAATCCCGAGCTGAGGGCGAGTACTTTCGAGTTGAAGAAATTATTGGGAAAAAATTCTAAGTAATTAATGGGAATCGAACCCGCAACCCTCTGATTACCGGTCAGATGCTCTACCCACTGAGCTACAGAGACTCGCATGGGGAGCCGAGTCACTGGTTAAGTTGTTGTCTATTCTCACTTAACATATTTGTTAGGACCATCCTGTAAATCACTTTTAGTGAAGTATGTATCCTGAATAAAGATTTCTTCTTCTTATTATCATTATACGTCTGCAAACTGCTCGCTCGATATGTCCAATAATACGTTGCAACTTGCTTCGATTCTATTCTCAAATGGTAGATTGAAACTTGCATGTAGCGGTTATTATTATTATTATAGTTATTACTGATTATTATTATTATTAATATTATTATTATTATTATCATTACTTTTAGGACGTGCGCTGATTTTTGTTTACTTTTCTCGGTATCTTTTTGAAGAGCGCTCTCATGGATTTTCAGCAAATTCTGAAAGACACAAATTTTGTTCTTAACCCGGTTAAATTTGTGGCCTACCTCGTGTTTCGAACGTGTTTGCTTGAATTGATTCTTTGTTCGAAATCAAATAAAATTTCCTCTTTAATTTGTAACTGTAGTGACGGGAAATTGAGCTCCACACCTAACAACTAACAGTCTAGGACATCGCGAGTGACAGGAGCAAATCAGAGCTCGCAAAAATAGATATTCGGTTGCTTTAGTAAATATTTTGACAATGCCATCGAACAGCAAATGTTTAATTTTGATCAATTAAGCCATAGCTTTTTTTTCAATCTTTGTTGCACAGTGGCTTCGAGGGACAGAGAAGATCTGGATTTATTATCAAAAGCCTTTTCTTGTGTTTTTGTCGTCAATGGCAGACTATGTACTGCAAAATTCGGTCAACCCATCATCTGTTGTAAAAGATTTAAATCCGGAGACAGTTTGAAATTTAGCTGCAGCCATGGCTTTTTTATCCTATTCTGGCTAGATGCGTATAGGCTCGTTCTTCTACATAATTGCCCTTCCAAAGCCTACACTGAACCTTTCACTGGAATGAATTGGACTATTTGAGTCCCAGTAACAACAAAAATGTCCTGTAAAAACGGAAAAGCAACAATTCCACAGCAAAATCGAGAGACGGGTATTAGGCACTATACCACGGGTATCAGGCTTTATATCACGGGTATCAAGCACTGTTTCACGGGTATTAGGCACTATGCCACGTCCATTTTGATATCTACACTCTGATTTAGTTAGACATGACAAAAACATCAAAGAGATAGTCTGATATCCCAGTTAGGAAGGAACTGAAAGAAGTTTTAAGAGTACCACTAAATACAAAATATTCCACAAATTTACTCATCTTTATTTTTCTTCGCACGGATAAAAGTGCGTTTGGAAATACATCAGAGAATTACTTAATTGATAAACCACTTTCTGGTTTGCTGATATATCGAATCTCACGCAAACATGCTCGTGGATTGCACTCGAAGTGGCCGTAATTTTTCGGACAATCGATAAAGCCTCGGACATTATCTTCCGATATACCTGCCCCCGGGAGATAATTTAGCTAATTAACTTAGTCCTTGATGTGAGTTTTATTCACATCACAAATGTATAAGGTTTTGTTTAAGTTCAAAAGCAAAATGATGATATCCCTTTTCGTGTTATCTCTATTCTCTTCCATTCAATTCTATCTCCTTTAAGGATGTTTGTATGAAAAAATTTGGCACAGCAGTTTATTCCCAATATAAGGACCTGATGCTATAAAATTAGTTCAAAAGGGAAATTAATCTTAACTCATTGGCTACTTTGAAACAACCCTCTACTGAAACTACTAGTATTTACTAAATTGTAACTCAGCATACCAATCTAGATCTCTCTGATTGCACTCGTCTTTCATTATACTGCAAACTTAGAAACTTTGTTTCAGAATGTGTTACACCTAATCTATAAGACATTGGAGCTCCTTAATCACACTCCTTTTTCTGTAACACGGTACTAAGAAACTTTGTTTTAAAATGCACCACACCTTATTTGTTAGGAACTACAGATACTTGATGCACTCGTTTTTCCATAAACTACAGACTTAGAAACTTTATTCAAGGATCACACTACACTAAATTTGTTAGAAACTAGAGCTCCTTGATTACACTTGTCAATCAACAGTGCTGCACAATTCAGAATTATATTTGAAGTTACACTCCACCCAATCTGTAGGCACAAGAGCTCCTTGATTACACTCGTCTTTCATTATACGCTACACTTTATAAGTTGGTTAGAAAACTGGCTTAGCCGATACGCGTGTTGTTCAAAGGCAAGGCTCGTGCTGCAAATAGAAAAGAAAACCTGAGATTAACAACAGAACGTTGTTTCTTAGAAAAAACGGCAAATAACGAACGATAATCTGATTTTTTAAAGTTTCTTACACATGTTTACTCTTTATGCACAAATTGTTGTTAAAAGTATTCTGGTATGATAAATGGGAATTGCAAGGGATGCGTACCATACTAATCCATGGGTTTCTACAAGGAAGCAGTGCATGACTGCAGTTTATGGATCAAATGTTACTGCATAAAAGAAGTTATATTAATTTGTATAAGCTCAGTAAATTATTCGAAGTTTTCATCGTTCACCTTTCCTTGACACTTTCAATAGAGAGGCATCAGAGCATATTAGTAAAGACTTAGTTTCAGTGTCCTGGAGCAGACTTACTTGAATTTATTAATTGCACGCGAAGTTGTATTAAAATATTTAACATATTACACTTTAGTTTTCTATGTTACCTATCATTCAGTTTACAATGTACTGCACTATTTATAATCTTAATACCATGTTAAGTGCATAAGTTGTAGCATTCCACCCCCGCGTCCTCACTAGGGGAACAGTTATGAACGGCCCAACCTCGACTGCGGCACTGAGTGATAGATTTCTCATTTCCCTTGCAACCCACGTCGTCGAGAGCGATGGAACCAGAACCCTGTCCAAAGTGGGCTGACGTGTAAGCCCGCGCTGCTCCACCGAACCCAAGCATGCGGCAAATCACCTTGGCATCATTCAGGTCCCAGTGGTCATCACACACCGTCCACCATTTGTTCTGGTAGTGTAGTTCCACTCGTCCACGATAGATATTTCCTCCAACAAGACGAACGCCAACGACTTAAAGAAATACTGTTAGTTTACTTTTTTTCAAACGCATTGTAAGCAAAAGCATCGTAACACAACATCTGGCAGTATAATTTTTAAACCCCAACAAACAGCCGAGGTAATGCCTTGAGGATGAGGGGGTGGTAGATTATAAAGCTGATGTGTATAAGTGAATGTGCTGAAGGGAGAAGAATTGTCGATTGCAAGGTAATGTTAAGTTACAATAGGAAAGACGTGTGAGCCAATCGTAGTGCACACTGTTAGGAGTGAGTCCTGGTGACGTGTTGCTCGATGGCACTTAGAGGCAGCTAGAACAAGCTTTGGCATTACGTTAACGAAAAAATCAAACACATTCAAGAAACACAGTCACACACATGGAGCATTAATGAAATCGGATGCCATTGAGTGCAAAAACCATTCAAATTTGTTGAAGAAATCAAACCTTAAAAGTTTTCTACCTTATCAAAATAAGGTTGTTTTTATGATACAGTTATTCATAAAAAAAGAAGTTTTTTTTTCAACTCTGATTAGTTAGAGAGCAATTTTATGGTTAATCATAAACATGGGAGTTTTTTCTCAACTCTCATCGTGCAGTATACCTTGTTATTCATTGCAAAAAAATGTGACCTTAATCACAAAGTTGGCATTCTTGACATTTCCCAAACAACTTTCTGTGCACGAAAACTTCAGTCGAATTTGTTCACAAAAATACTAGGAAAAAGCTTATAATGGTAAAGAAAGGAAAACAAGAAAAGTTTGAGTGAAGTTGATTTGAAGTGAAAAACATTTAACTTTTTATTAAAAGCTTAGTTGTGATAAAAATGTGTATTATTAAACACGACAACATGGTTCTTTACTGAAATGCAAGATATCTATTGGTGTGTGTTGACTATGAATTTGCTACTATTGGTGCAAAAACATTCTTGATGTTAGCTTAGCAATGCAACAAAGAACAAGAAATTACTTTAGTGACGTCACTTCATCACGTGATTTATCTGGTAAATGTACTCAATTAGATTTTCTATCTGAACATAAATTAGAGAGAACTAAACAAGATATCTAAAAATTTACGAGGATTTCTGACCCTCTCATCAGTTGTAAGAAATTGGGATAAAGTTGTTATACTAACTTTTTATAAAGTTTTATATTTGTCATCTACCTCTGCTGTCCAATTCTATATCAGCATTGTTATTTTTGTGTTTGCGACTCAGTTTTGTTTACGTACCTCTACTGTCGCACACCACACCAGCGTCTTCCGAATGACCGCAATTGTGAACACCCCAGCCCCTGTGGGAGCAGTGATTAACTAAATCTGTATCCGTACTTTTGCAACCAACATCATCGAACCAGATTGTTCCAGTTCCTGCTCCAAATTGCCGCACAGCAGTTGCACCCGGATATCCCAGCATTCTGCAAACTGCATTACCGTCGTTTATGTCCCAACTATGATCACAAACTGTTCCCCATTTGCCGTTATGAAGGACTTCAACCCGTCCCGAATGGCGGTTAGGTCCATTCACCAATCGGACATTGGGCGCTAGAATCCGGACAGCAAGCATTTTAACGGGCGGACTTTCGGTGCAATTATGTGATAACTACATCATCATCTTATACTCTACCATTTAGGGAGCTTAGGAGCCAACTTAGGATAGTAAAACACCTAGAGCCGTATTTGAGATGTCTTTACATGTATATAGGTGAGAGAGTGTTGGGTGCATATATACCACTCTACCATACCCGGCACCGATCCTGGGGGAAGTAAGTTTTTAATATTAGCCAGATCAATGGTAAAAAGTTCTCTATTTCCTTTCAAAAACAAAGATCTCAACCTTTTTTGAATAAAACCCTTAAAGTTGTGGAACAATATATAAAAGTGTTTGCCATTGCTTGTGTCGCGCTGAATTTCCGAGCAAACTCGATTAAGCAGTTGATTGTGATAAAGCCGGGCGTCCTTGTGATAAAACTTAAAACAACTAACTCGTGAAGATTCATCTGGACAAATGAACTTCGACTCAGTAACGTAACTTTTTTTTGCACTAAACCCAAGGAGCGTCACTTCCAAAATAATAAGTTTTCAAGATGCTATATAAAATTTCCAAGACTCTCATGGCTCTTATATACCCTTAACACTACAAAAAAGAAAGACGAACGCCAGCCTGATGGACTCTGCATGGGCTCAAGAAAGGAATTAGATTACCGATTGAAACCAATTTGAAACTGTATTCTGCTTCATACTTAGCAAATACAAGACGCGACAACTTTTGTCGGTTTTCTACATCAACAAGTCAATTCTCATCTTAGGAAGAGTTACAAGACTTTCGACACAAAATCCCAAAACTTTAGAGGGCGTTAAAATGTGCAACAGCTGTTCGTTGGTTTAACAGTTTAACAGTTTAACAGCGAAAAGTTTATAGTAATGCCAAATAGTACGTAGAACATAAAATCCAGGTTAGTATTTGTAACCAATCTTAATTTCTTGGAAAATTTTGTCTTCTCTGAAGTTTTAACACCTCGGAAATTTTATCTAACATGTTAATATAGTTTTTTCTTCTTGGCTTTCGTATCTATAAAAACTCATCTATTCAATATAAAGGGTTTTACAAATTTATTAAACTTGCTCTAGAATGATTTTAAAAGCTTTCGCCGAGCTTTCAATCAACTCATAAAAAGGTTTCTGTGGGAGTCTGGGACGGCTGATATGCTATTCAATAAATGTATTAACCAGTTTCCTTAACCTTGACGTATTCAAATGTAAAGTTTTTTGGTCATATGATCAGTTCCGACAATGTCTGCCTGTGTAAAGGAGCTTGAATAAGACTGCTAGTTGTTCTTACCGTTAGGCATGCAAACAGCACCTGCGTCTTCACTGTGTTTACAGTTGTGCTTTCCCCAGCCGCCGTGCTTGCAATCCTGAATGGATTTCTCGGTACCGCTACATTGGACGTTGTCAAGGAAAATTGGTGAAGTGCCCTGGCCCAAGGCCGCGACTCTATAGGCTGCAGTGGCTCCTGGGAACGACAGCATGCGGCATATCACGTGTGCATCATTGATATCCCACAAATCATCGCAAACCGTGCCCCGACAACTGCCGTGGAAACGGAGTTCAACTCGACCACATAAACCAGTGCCTACAAGATGGGCTTGAATACTTCCACCTGAAACAAAAATGACGCCATCACTCATTATTTCAATAAACTTGAAACTTCACACAAACATCTTTTTTTCATTAAGGATTAAAGTGAAATCTTTTTCACTTTGAGAACCTGGGCAAAAAGCTTCGCTGACTAAAACTGCAAAATCTTACACTTATACACGAGGGAAATTGTTGACGAATTTAGGGGCTCTGACGTCAGTACCTATGCAGTCGGTGTACAATAAATGCAGTCAGGAAGTAGAAAACAATGAGCAGCGAGGAGAGTAATTTAAGCGAGGAATAAGGGAAAACATTTTTTGTGTTTGAAGCTTTTCTACACGCTTTTTTTTATAAGAACCAGTAAATTTAGCCGAGGCTCGTTGTTCTTAATTTTTTGGCCATTTGAGCCTCAAATTGTTCTTATTTCTACTTTATGCATGTGTGGTTTAAATCGAAAAATATGAAGTTTTTGTTATTTTGCGTTGACCATTCTTTTACAACAAAAGCTTGCCTATTTCCCTATGAAGATACAGTATGCTGATTGTAAGGAACAACCTTCAGGGTAGTGTTTAGTTTGAAGCAATAATAATGATTCAAAGAAAAAAAACTGCGAATCATTTTTTGTAGAAAAAAATGCTCAATCAAGCCCCGAGCCTCAGCTTGTTCTTCAATTGTTTTTAAATTTTGGCCAATCTGAGCCTCGTTGTTCTTATGAAGTTGTTCTTATGAAAAAGCGTGTACCCTGATTGGATTTAAGCCTTTTGTCAGCGGTTTTAGCGATTAATTTATACGACTTTTTTTTTTCAACGTCAACGTACAAAGGACCGAAAAAAAAACATAGTTTCCAAAGTATGATTTTGTCATTGTTTTGCAGAAACATTTTGAAAACTTTCCGTTCCATTATCTATTCTCTCTGACCGGGGTTGTGAGTTCAGATCCAGGCGCTTGATTACCTCCCGTTATCTTGGAGAAAGCGAAACAAAAACCTTACAGTTAAACAAATTAAAACAGTGAGTAGCTTGTTATCGACCTTTCAATTTATTTTTTGGAGAAATGTAATTTCCCAAACTGAAAGCGATTGAACAGTTGGTCTGCCCGTCATTATATTTAGCAAGAAACATAAATCACGTAAGTTACTCAGGAAGGACGATTGATTGATTTTCCCATCGACCAATCCAGGGGCGAGTACAGGGGGTGGGGGGATTGAGGGGGGGTGGATTGGTTGAGTTTCCACCTCCATTTTTGTCACTACCGCAAAAAAAAAAACCAAACAAACAAAAAGACACGGTTTATCAATGACTTGTCACTGAGCCTCGACAAAACAGGCAAAATATTCGCCAGTTTACAGATAATCAACGATTTTAGGGCCCGCGAAATACTGTTATTGATGCGCAAAGAATGTAAGCAAATCGCGGTGGGTTGAGAGGCAATCGACACTCGAAACCATACTCGGATTGTACGCATTTATTGTCATCACACTGAATGCAAATCTGTGAGCCGTCGAGTGACGATCGCTTCTATCCGAATGATGAGGAATGGAGCTTAGATGCTAAGACTCTGGCAAACGAACTTTGGACACATCTTGAACTTTGTCTGTGCGAAGGAGATGTTACAGCCCACGTACTATACCGAGTTGTCTCTTCAAGGTCGTCTTTTAGATGTTTTAAATTTGGCTTCAAAAAGATTGAAGATGTTTTTTTTTCCACGTTTAACAAAGGAACTTGCGCTGAAATCGACGTGAGTATTCCCCATCCCCCTTGTATCCGCCCCTGCAATCATTTTATCTTGGAGAGCTGACAAAAGTGTTATAACAAACGGTAAACTAATAATCTATGTTTTTATTAAGTTTAACCTACCGGTTATACTTACAAGGTAAAAGGCTGAGGGAATTAACTGTGAATGAGGTGTTGAGGACAAATGCGAACAAGATCAGAATCAACCTCAGGTTTCTTTCATTATTCATCATGCAACTCTTCCTTCTATCACCTGTCGATGAGGAAGAAATGCAAACTGCCACAGATCACAGATTGTTAAACTGCGCTTGATTCCGTTATTGACCACATGCAAGAAATATCGATCTAACATGGCGTATTAGAAACATAGAGATGCACAATCAATTGCATCTTCATGCAATCGTTAATTGGAAATAGTCAATCGTTATTGTGAACTGACAAATATTTGTGTATTAATGATGTAACTTCGGAAAAATAAACTTCACTAAAATTGATCTCTTACGTTGTTTTAAAAAGAGTGTTAAATTTAAAAGACTTCATTCGGTTATGTTTGGGCGAAACCTCTAAAACGGCTATTCCAACTACACTGAGACTCTTTGTGTTACTCGGTAACTCATGGTTTCCTAAACAACTCAGCAAAAAAAATTAGGGGCTGAAATTAGGCAAAAAAAATTAGGGTTTGAGTCACCTGACTCTCCTAAAATGTTTACATCGCTTCTATTTAAAGTTTTTAAAGCAAGATCGTTCTGAAAAACACAAAAAAAACCTAACCCAGAACGAACAACTAGCCTTGTTCATAGAGTGTGGTCTTATCTGGCCTCACCTCAAAACTACCTCGGTAATTTTCAGCAGTGCTAAGAAAAACAAAAGCACCTCTTCACTCCGGCTGTCCTTCCGCGTAATATTTTCTTTAGACTTGTAAAGCAAATTTAAGACTTATCAAGAATGACATTGATTGTCAGGTGATACAGAAACTGGCATTTCTGGTATCTCCTTTGAACATGCAGAGCAATGTTGGAAAATTCCTCGCCTAATCTAAGCCCTTAGCTTGAGCTTGCTCACTTAAACTTTGGCAAGAAACGTCTTTCTCGGATACTCTAGACTTTCAGTTCTCAGAACAACGACAAGTGCCCCCAAAGTGTTTTTTAGCCAGGTGTAGTAAAAATACATAATACAAAAGAGTGCATTTAACTCTTATTTAAAGCATTCGGGTTTTTATATTTTTCTACTCTGCAAGTCAACTTGTCTAACACTGTCAAGCAGTCAAAGTGTCAAGATTTCTCTCACTATCATTGCGAGAACTTAGATTAAACTTCTGCCGACTCATATGCGTGCCGCAAAGTCTAATGTCATTTTTCTAATTAGAGTAGATTCTCAAGTATTTTGATAGCTTTGAAAATGGCTATTTTACTATCAACCTCAGCACAATAACAAAGTTAATATACATGTTGAAGTGTTTTCGTTTGATGGTGATTAACCATGCATCGACTCAAAAACTTCGGTTTCAAAACTGAAACTTCTTAACTTTTTTGAGTTTCTATACATCAGGAAGATCAACAAACATAATACCACACAAGTTAGCAACAGTTTGGTTAGAATGGGTGTGTTCGAAATTATTTTGAATAAAGTGTTTATGACAATAGTTTTGTACTGTGACTTATGACTATATTTTGCTTCTATTTGATAGCTAGCTACATTCTACTGCCTCCTTCATCTTCCGTTATTTTTAGTCCAGTTTAATTGGTCACATCCTACTAGCTTTTCCTATTCTCTTCTTTACTGACCAACATGTGGTTTTTTCCTTCTTTATATATTTGCCGATTGTTGGTGAAAACATTAGGATGCTTTTAAATAGTGTCCTGCAAATTCAGGTAACATATTTTGGTGTAATCATTTCGTTGACTCACTGATTAAAAAATACATATATTTATATTAGTTGTTTTCATAACAAACTGAAAGTACAATATCTAAGACGTCAAACTTGTTTCTTCTGCTCCACTGTTGTTGAATTTATCTATAAAATTAAGTGGGTGATGAGTTTTTTTGAAGGACTTCAAAAAAAGTTCAACATTGCTGTGAGGAGATACCAGAAATATCAGTTACTATATCACCTGGCAAACGATATCATTGATGAAAGTTGCGCCGTCAAAAAAACCACAACAAGGAAAGGGAAACTCGAGTAGATAAGTGCTTTTAACTCATTTATCTTATTGCTTGTCGATATTAAAGAGATAGTTACGTTAGACACAAATAAACAAAACAATACATTAAAAGGATAAATCCTGTTTTTGTCTTGAAAGTGTTTTCTTGAAGAGAAATTTAAAAAGAGAATTATCGTAAAATACAACTTTTAAAATCAACTCGTATTTAGCGATCTTCTAAACTTCCGGCCTTTTTAGTGATTTTTAATTGCCATCATCAAACTGAATCGAAACGACGCACATGCAGCTATACAAAGAATATAAAATGAGTGAAAGTCGCAAACAGCAGATAAACACAGTTGTTTTTTTGGAAATATCAATAAACATACTGCAAATATGTTTGCCCGAAAACTGATAAACGAAACACAGCATCGAAAACTTAACTGCATACGAAAGCGCGCTGTCACAAGAGTTGTATAAAACTTCTTTCGTTTTAAACTGATGAGGAGCTATTGCAGGGCTTCGTGCTAGATTACGAAGTTTACAAACGAACATGCTCGAAAAGTTAACAAGAATACCAACAGCTCGGAAGGAAAAAGTGTCATAGTTAGCATGAAGATTTTCATGATGCCACACAAAAAAGTGGAATCACATGAATGAAGTCAACCTTTTAGTCGCTGTTCTTTGTGTACCATGCTGCAAAATTTCGTATCTAATTTTTTTTCTTTAAGATCCTTAAGCTTTTAGTGTAACGGAAATTCTTCCCTGAGTGCATGCAAAGATGAAATGTTTTAAAGTGTGGTAACCTTGCTGTTAAATTTGACGTACATATACAATTGCATACTGTCTGTAGAATTTAATTGCTTTACTTGGTCTTATCCGTTGCTGCCCATACAACTTGATATATTGGCCCTGATGCAGAGAGTCTGCACAACTATAGTTGAGCGTGAATTGCAGGCAGGTGAAAATGATACCCGCACGAACCAAACTTTCGCTAAGAGAGTCGCAGTTTTTTTGCAAGGACAAATATTAAGTGGTATTACCCCTTAATGAATTGCTATAGACTTAGAGTAACCCTCCTCAGGAGATATGACGCTATAGTTCTACGAGCTTGTGCAATGTGTTATGCTTTTTCTTTGTCCACGGTTCGTGCTCATTGAGAACCAAAATGGCGCCATGTTTTGTGGCTGTTAGAATAGACTTCGTTTTAGTGGTTAATAAAGAAGTTGTTAGAATAAACACAAATTAAGTGTCAAAAACTGGTCTATTGGAATTTTAAAAAAAATCAATTCTTTCTGATGGGAACATCATGAGTGACAACAGTTGTCAAAAATGATGGCTCCAAAAGGAAACGGTATGTTTGATCCAGTTGTATTTGTATCTGTATTTTGGGTTGATTGTTAGTGTTGAGTATAAACGCTTCCCATCTCGAGGTGAATATAACATTGTTCCCTTCCCCTCTGGGAGATAACTGTATGATATATTATTACATGTTTTTGAGATCGAACAATTTATATCATATCACAAGCGAGTGCATAAAAAATGATTTGAAGCTCTTAACATTTTTAATTTGTTTATTACACAATTCAGGGAAGATGCAAAAACACACAGACACGAAATAGATTCGTTGACAATATCACCATCGAAAGATAAAGTCCTTTGGAGTGAATAGTTCAGGCTGGTATTTCTCTCCTTTTTGCATCTAAAAAGAAATGAACGAAGCTTTGACCTGGTTTTTTTTTCTTAGTGTGTTCTTGTTCTCATTTTCGTCTAAAAGACAGGGAAAATTGTCCCTCGAAAAGCTAACAAACCGAGACCAAGCTGCGTTTTAACTTTTAAAACTTGTTTTAAAGGAAGTGAAAGGCTCCTGAAACAATAATACAAGCTATGTGATTGGCTGAAAGTTTTTCTATAGGATCACTTGATTGGACCGGTTTATTGTGACGTGTATAATACCACCATAGTTTCTTCCTCATCTATCCCTTAAAGTATCTAATGAAAATATATTCTTACTTATAAAACGAAGGAAAATAAAATGCGACATTTTGTCATAAGGTTCAGATCATAGGTCTAGCGCAGTTGAAGGACAAATATGATCTAATCATCCTTGTAAGAAAACCCAAGTGGTTTCGACTGGGTGTCATTTTTATCGACTCGGCCCGTAAGACAGATTTAACGACTTCCTCTCAACTAACTAGCTCCACAAATTAACAGGCCTAGGGCCAATATATATCAAGTCGCTTTTTAAATAAAACTTTCGCCGACTTGAAAAACACCATCTTATATATAGACCATTGTCAGTATAGCTTTTGCACAAGAATCCAATTGCAAAATGCCACCAATGGTACGAAAAATGTGCGTCAAGTTTTTGATAAACAAATTACCAAATCAGACTATGCACTCATTAGCTAGCTAGAAGTTCAGCTTTCGTTGTAGCTTAAAGATTCAAGCGAAAACCAATTTCTGGCGTGTACATGATACTCAACCGACGATGTAGTGCGGCAGCATTTACGAAAGGTGTAAACGGGTTTCATTGCATGCGCAATAGCGAACTTCATAAATTTGAAATTTTCACCCCAGCAAATCTAATTTTTTCTTCTTTACTTGCCAAATTCACGGAGGAGATACAATCAAACCGAATGTAGCGACTTCAACTGTTAAGAGAGTTTTATACATCTCCAAAGCAATGGTGAAAAGCTAATCGGCCCATTTCATTGGAAATACTGAAGCAGAAAGATCAAAGGGAAAATTTGGAACTGATCTAGACGGCTCATAAGCTATACTCTCAGCCTGAGTTCTCAGAAACTTATCGCACGCTGTTAAGTTTTCGAGAACTCTATTTCGAGTTTTTTGTTTTTGGGTTAGAATATTTGGAATGTGATCGTAATCCTTTTCAGAAAGCAAAGTGTTTTCTTTGCTGTCGGCGACTTCACTCATTTGGTATTTTTCATTATTGTATACAGCTGCATGTGCACCGTAGCGATTCAGTTTGAGGATGGCAATTAGAAATCAATAAAAAGGCCGGAAGTTCAAAAGGAAGTGAAAACGAGTTCATTTAGCTGTGGTTATAGCTAACTCCCTTTTTCAATTTTTAAAACAGAACATTTAATTTAATTTGAAACAAGAATAGCACCTCAACCCCCCAAAATATTTTCTTGTTTATGTATGTCTTTTCTACCCTCATATAAAAAATACCTCTGTAATCTCAAGTAGCAAAGGAAAAATTAAAATCACTTATCTACTTCATGCACAGCAATGTCGGGATACTCAAAACAAAGTTCTTCACAAACCCTTAACTTATACCCACTTGATTTTATAGGTTTTGGCAACACACTGAATCAACCACAATTTGGCACAACAAACGAAACTGTTTGTTTTTAAACTAATGTCTACTCAAGCGAAGCAAACTTGTCTCTTCCTAGATATTGGACTTTTCAGTTATGAAAATATCTATAAGCGTACAAAAACTTGTCTTGTAAGCAGGTAAGCCTAGGAAATGAAAAGTTTCCTAACATTTTTGCCTAAACAGTTGTTTGGAACAAGGACGGGGAGAAACTGGCGTTATAAACAAGAACGCAAAAAACTAAAAATACAGCAACCCTTTAAAAAAGCCGATTAAACTACACATGGCATACATGTACAGATGAAACATAGTTATGACATGATGATGGAGTCATTCATAGGTCACGTGGCAAAGCTGTTGTTTAAATGTTTTCAAAACAACTTCTGAACAAACTACTCGTGCTTAACAAACACTTGCTACTGAACTCGTACCGAGTGTCGTGTCACTGTTAACACCGCGATACTGTGCCGACTGATCAAGATTTATTTGATACATCGGAAGACATTCAGAGTGCCATTGGTTGCTAAGTAGTAGTATAGGAGGGTGCCAATGCAGTACCTGCATAAATTAGCCCAAGAACAAAATGCGGAGCCCGTGCGGAGCGTGCATAAATTATCTCTTTTGTTATAAATACCATCCCAGCGCTCGTTTTTCTAGCATTGTTATGCTTAAAACAGCGACGATTTTGGGTCCGTTGTGATTGGTTCGTGCATGAACGTATTGTTTTAAACCGTGACGTCATATGCATGTTTCTATTTTTATCTCTGACAAGACTCAAAAAGCGAGCAGTGTTGTCTTTCCCAATTCCAAAACTATAGACAGTATGGACAGTTTCTAAGAAAAGTATAGCAAGTACTATAGCTTATGCAAGTCCGGCAAGAAGTAAACACACAGTCGTGTAGGAACAATAGATAACTAAACCCCCATGTTGTTTTGCCGCGAGATCTTGGCATATTTATCGAGGCTGCACGGTTCAGCCAATTTTAGAATATTTAATAAAATTGCAAGAAAGAAAGTTAACCAAGCATCAAACTAATGCAATTTACCGGCATTTGACGAAGTTTTACGAACTTTTCTCTGATGTTATTTCGTGCCGTTGTCAACTTTTCCGTGACGGCGAATGAGACGTCGAATAACTAAACCCATTAAATTGTTGATCAGTCGAAGCGTTTTAACGGCTTATTGTTTTAAAGTTTCGAAACTAAGAGCTAAAGTAATAGAAATTTGGTAAATCCAGTATCGACTGCAAAGAATCCTATAAAATGTCGAGCGATCTGGATGAGCTTTCTGCCAGCTGATTCGTCGAGCCCTTGTCAATGCCTCATTAAATTGATTACCGCTGGTGTTGCCGTTGGATGATACGATTAATGAGCTCGAAAGAAATTTAAACGCTTCGCCAAGAAGCTTTGAGACCCTTTCCTTCACACGCTTTCGTCTATCTTGTACTTATACACCAAATATGTAGTTACTGGCGGGGACTCGATAAGAGAATCGGATCGTACTGGAAGCGAAAACCAATGACCTCTGGCCGCGCTTGCCCCAGGAAAATTGAATTAAAAAATTAAAAGATTAAATAAAAAAGTAAAGAGATTTAATAAAAAAACACAAAAAATTGAATGACAAAAAATAAAAGATTAAAAAGATAGTTCAAGAGATTGAATGAAAAAATAAATAAAAGATTGAATGAAAAATATAAGAGATTGAATAAAAAACAAATGATTGAATACAAAATTCAAAAGATTGAACAAAAATGTTAAAAGGTTGCAATAAAGACCGAAAGATTGCATGAATAAAATGAAGAGGAGGGGGGCTGCAGAGAACTTGCATTTTTTTCTTGGTTTAGGCTAAATTTCTGTGTGTTGTGTTGTACGTTTGTGGACCCAGTGGCACATTAGGACGGCCGTTGGATCTTTTAGAAGTAAAACCTTGCCCAAATTGTCTGAGTAGGTGCTGGAGACCAACAACAAAGACCAGAGAGAGAATTTCTTTCGTCATTCAACTAAACAAATTGTGCCAACAGCCGTAGACTTCACAAAAGACCGCTTGCTTGAATGAAACACTCGATCAACTTTCTACAGCTTTTTAAAGCTTATTCAGGACAACCTCACAAAAGAGTTAGCAGCGGTCTTGATAGAATTGACAAACAAAAAATTGCAAGCAAAGCAAATACAAAAAACGAGACTTTTTCTCTTTATTTATCGATTTTTGGTAACATGCGTTGTTTATAAATGCTTATCTTAACCATTGTATATTTGGGTTAATGCGACATTTGTTTACATTATATGTCGTGTTTGTTTGTGATTAACATAAACAGAACTTTTAAATCATTCAGTTCACACGGGTGAAAATACTTGGTATGAGCTCGAGTACCGTTTGCAAAAAAGTTTTGGTTATCAATTTTTGGAATAACTGGCTCAATGCATTATCTTCTCTGTCTTAAAGCTGTAAATTAATAAACAGAACAAAAATTTGTTAATTAAACTCAGTATTGCTTCTTACAACTTACTAACTTACTACTCAGGAATACAAAGTAAAATATTTGTTGGGTGATAGGTTTGTATTCCGCGGGGCGGGGATACTCCCTTACATAGGCTATATAGGTATGTGCGGCCCCAAAGGATATGGTTCTTCTGTTTTTAGAAGAAGCCACGTAAAATAAATTATTCATTATGCCCCACTCAGGTCATAAGTAGGGTAGGGAAAACCGCAGAGTTTAGTCATAAATAGGTTAAGGGCTTTGGGAAGCAGGCCGCACACTCCTACCTATATTTTGGATAGTGGCAATAAAAATGTTGAAAAGTATGCAAACTGTATTGCCTTTCTGTGGTATTAGTTGATACTACCGCAAATT
>JAOBAT010062041.1:0-24996 GCA_026413305.1 Hydrozoanthus tunicans | reverse complement strand
GTTTTTATTCGCATAAAGTATGTTTGTGTCATCCGCAAAAAGATGAAATTTAAAGACATCAGAAGATTGAAACATATTGTTAATATACAAAAGAAAAAGTAAGGGACCAAGAACAGAGCCCTGTGGTACTCCGCATAACGATTCTTTTTTATGCAAGATACTGGTTCCAATCGAGGTGGTTTGGGTCCTTAAAAAAAGTTCCTGATCTTCTTAAAAACATTCTTGCTAGAATTCAAGCTATTAAGACATACTGTTAATCAGGGTTCATACACCTTCAGAACTTAAAAAATCCAGGGTTTTCCAGAGCTATATTTTTATTTTTTCCAGGGCTTTTCCAGGACTTTTTAATTCCAGAATGAAAATATTAACGTTCAAAATCAACTGTTTAAATAACGTTTTAGCACTCAATGTCATGAAAATTTGTATTTATTGGACTTAATATAGCAAAGACAAGTTTGAAGTCTTAGTTATTACTTGAAACGAAAAACAATGCACCATTTGGAAAATCTAGTTCTTTCAAGAAAATTCTATGAAATTTTCAAGGGCTTAATGAAAAATTTCCAGTACTTCAAAAATTTTCCAGGGTTTTCCAGGATTTCAAGGGCCCGTACAAACCCTGGTTAATCAAAGTCTGGCCACATCAGAAACGACCCTCTTAATTCGTTTAAACTTGTGGTAAGTAACTTATGCAAGATGGCAAACTGAAAGATTTGCATGGCACTTCCAATTACCAATAATCACATACAATTCACATTAAAAAAGAGCTAGATCTCTATTATCAAAAGCCAATGTCTTGATGATACAACAAATAGGACAACAAAATCGAAACCGTCCAATTTGCCCCCCCCCCCCCAAGCCTCCAACACCACCTATTTTTCCTCACCTCTTTATAACTACAGTAGTCCTAACCTCCCAACCCCATAGAACACCCTCCCCTTATTCCAAATAACACAAGACAATAAACTGCAGTGTTTGTGCAGTATACAGTACGAAGACTACAAAAATGTTCGCCACAAATTCATTACTACAAATTGTAAGAAAGCCAGTTCCATAAAATGCAGTCAAAATCGCCAAAGCTTTCCATTACCCTGGTTCCTTAACTTTCAATGCATCTTGGTATTCACCATGTGTTTGTTTTACTTTATCTTGGGAAGAAACCATCTGATGAATACAATTAAAATAAAAGCGTTAAGACTAAAATTCAAAGATTTCCTCAACAAGAGTGTTTTATGAATTCACTTCAAGTTTTAGCTTAGCTAAACCCAGGAAAAATATCTATGTACATGCCCTATCTGGAAGACAAATTTCGAAACTTGCTGGCCTAACAAAAAACAAAATATAGGCCATGTGCTTGTTGAATCTAGCTGGTGATCAATGAAAAATTAGCAGTGCTTCATAAATTATGTGTTGTTAACAAAACAAAAAAATTTGAAAAGCTCAAAGACAAAATTAATAACATGCTCGTATATTCATAGCCCTTCCATAGCTTGTCAGTGAGTGGAAAATGGTAAAACTAACATCTTCATCGCTGATTTGAATCTGGCTTGAAGGACTATTTTTCTACTTTTTTTCCCCTTTCTATATGAATTGTGTCCTTAATGAAACAAAAATATTTGAAAAGCTCAAAGACAAAATCAAATTATGTTTTAATGATATGGAGACAGCTAGTAAAATGATACTAAAGGCCTCACGGGTCAGAAAGAACTACTGTAAGTCTACTGAACCCTAAAAATTGTTTGAGTCTGAGTGATAGCAGCCATGAAATATCTGCATCGGCCTTACTGAGTGTCACCAGCACAGCATAACTAACAATAAGCTCAAATTCCCACAGAAGATGAAACGTGGGAAGCCACTAGTTAGCCAAGTATTGTGCCTTCAGAGTGAGTTCCACAACTAAAACAACATAATCTGCAGTTTCTTCAATATTGCAAGGCGAAAAGTGGGTGCAAAAGTACAAAAAAATATGTTGATCAACTCTTAAACTAATCAGGCAACAGTTTACAGGGCTCAAACTTGCAACCAATGCAAACACTATGCTTGCATACTCAGCTAAAGACAGAGATGTAGTAGGGATTGCACTTTGAAAATACACTTGGCTAGTAAAACCTTCACTCAGGCAATCAAATTTTTGCCTCTGTCTACTTGAAAAAAAGATGCTGCCCTGCTTTAACACAATCCCAAACAAATGCACACATGCTAATTGAATATGTACAAACCTGAGCCAAAATGGTTTTCATTTTTTCTTGAAAGTCTAAGATTTTCTTTGCATGTTCTATTTGTTGCTCCTTGACTTGTTTTTCCTGCAACCTAAGGAATAACCAGCCAAAACCTCAAACAATAAAATTCTCAATTTGTATTTCTACTTTTAAGGATAATCACATCCCATCCATACTAATTTACCTGAGGCAAGATATCTTTCAATTTTAATTCTTTTTTTCATAACTTATTTTAGTTGGTGCCATTCTAGCCTAAAATCTTGTTTAAAAAAAAAAATTTTAAATGTTTTCAGGGACACTCTCCTTCCTCAGTTGTGCATTGCAGAGACAAAGGACCTTTGTGCATTATATTGTGCCTCTTCGTGTACTGTTTAACAAATTCAAAAAATATGATGTAAAGAGAGGATTAGGTCTATAGAGATGTTGATATATAAATAAGAACAAGCATGCTGTAATAATTAGCAACTAGCATGTTAGACTAGTTGTAACAAAAAGATTACGAGTTCAAGACCCGGCCAGACCACTGTGTTGAGTTCTAGAGCAGGACCTTTTGCCTAATTGATTGCAGTCAACTCAGTTGTATCATAGTTAATGTATTGACTGGTTAGGAAAGTCGGCAAACCTCAAAAGAGAAATACAAAGAATGTACAAAGATGCTTTGTTTTATGTTGAACGAGCCGTGACCCTGCACATTCTTTGTTTCAGGTGTTAGTGAGAATGTTTTGATTGGCTATTTGTTGATTTGCATTTCAAAAGCTTTTGTGTTTTCTGCACGTTTTGTGCAGGGTCAAGACCAGAAACAAAAGAAAATTGTGAACAAAGACATACAACAATGGTCTCCTAACCAGTCCGTATATATTAACTATGGTTGTATAAATGAGTAACAGCTTCTGCTGGGAGCTAATCTGTGATAGACTAGTGTCCTGTTCAGGGGGAATCAAAAGACTTTCATCTTTGGAAACTGAAGTAAAGCACTGTACAATGGGGCATTAAGCTAGAGATATAGCTTTGCTATATTTTCAATACTTACTTGATGACAAGTTCTAATGCCTGACCAAGTGAGACAGGCTTACCATTAAGGTAATTGAAGTCTAGAGAATGTGAAAGGTAGGAAGTGGCTTCAAGCAGACGATTGAATTCTCTTTCAACCATTTCATCTTTGTCTTTAGCTACCTGGAAGAGTATAATTTTGCCAATCACAGAGTGAGTAAAACTTGCTTTTTCATCTTTGAAGTCAATGTATTTTCAGGCTTCGAAAGGTTTGAACAAGGATACAGTATATGTGGAACTAAACACACACACACACAGTACCAGATACCTTTCAATGCACTCATTTGAAAAAATCTGCCGTGTTATGCCTGAGCTGGGACTCAAACCTGCATAGATCTACTGTATTTCTAAACATGTGCAATGACCACTTCATCACCAGTGAAAATGGGTTTACAAGCACAAGAGACACGCTCAAATGAAGAAAATATTACAGGGCCTTGGTTGACTCATGTACAGCAAAAACAGATGTCACTAATTTGCTATGTTGGCAGCCTGGTGAATACCCAATGGTGTAGTGCTCATCATACCTGACTAGAACTGCAGGATACGTGGGTTCAAGTCTAAACTTGGGCATAACACCAAATTTTTTCGGATGAGTGTGTTGAAAGCAAAATTAAACAGTGTATGTTTGTTTCTAATGTATACTCATCTCTAAACTTTGTACTTTAATTTACTATTAATTACATAAATTTCTATCATAATACTAATCTACAAATAGCATGGCTAGTCAGGGCAGTAGTAAACCCTGATTATTATGTATGAACAAACTCCTTAAACAATTTTTGGAGCTATTCTAGCTCAGCAAAACATAGTTATATAAAACAAACTTCAAAACACAAACTTCAATTTGTCGCAGAGTTGTGAATTTACAATTAATTTTTTATACCGGTAGTATTTAACAACTGAATTTAGAAATTTCATGTTTATCACAACAAAATTAGGTTAATAATAACTTCATAAAAACTCACCAGCACTGCCTGTCTTCGTCCATTCTTTCACAAGACATAAGAAAAAAATACAAAAATCCACCGTCATACAAATTTCAGAAAATTCATGAAAATTAAAGACCCAAAAATTTACAACATTTTTATACTGTTCTTTTATTATCTTCTTAAGATCATTTACTCCAATTTTTGCATCATGCTTTTGAATTAAAATGTGGATGTTTTTGCTTGAGTCTACTTAGCTTTCAAAAGAAAAAAAGAGAAATGACGAGAAAAGAAAAAAGAGAAAAAAAAGAAAAAGAAACTACAGAAAAAAATAACAGAAAAGAAGAAAAGCTCTTTCTTAGAGAATTTGCTAAAAAATTGATTAATGAGAATTAAGGTGTGTCAAGACATTGTCAGTTCAGTTCAAGTAAAACATACAAACTTAAAATAAATTGTACCATAGTTCCAACATGTAAACTTACAGACTTTCCATTGCTTTCATAAAGAGGACACCTCTGTCTGATCTTGTGTAGCTCCATATTTATCTGGTTATTGATTACTGTAAGGGGATTGCCACCTAACAAACAAAACTCGAAGATCTAAATACATTTCATGATTTACAAAAATAATGGGTGACTGTATTAGCAAGTTTTTTTTGTTTAATATAGGAAAAAGTATAGCCTTTTGAAAATCAGACCAAATAAAAAGTGATGGTTATATCAGGCCCTCCGATATTATGCGATGAAAAATGGAAAATTATATGGCTTTATAGGGCTAATTATGCGGTAAATTATGCGATTTTTTTAGGTATTATGCATTAAACTATGCGATTTTTTAAAGTAGTTAATATAATATTACTAAAACTCCATGAAACAGTTTTAGAACTCTTTTATCCCTTTAAAAACGGGTTTTGCACATAAAGCAGCAAAGGATAGGCTTCAATCAAAGTTATATAATGTTTTAGTGTGTTCAAAGAAGGAGTAACACTACACCACAGAGGGCACGCGATCACTTGTGTGCAAAGTATGTTGAAAACTGAAACACAGTTACCGTTGTATATAATTATAACGTCCAAAACTGAGAGCTTTTCTGAAAATGCTTGTAGTCGTATACAAAATGAGTTCCATTCTTTTTATTTTCCACATCACTTCGGCCTTAGTGTGCTTTGACCACCTAAAAAACTCGACTTAACCTCTCGGCGCCATTTGCGTTTAGCCACGTGCTCCAGTACACTACATTTTGCATACACAAAGTAATTTACATTTATAAAATGAAAATGCTGACCTAAGCCTGTGCGGGCTCGTTGAAACAATCGATAATCGTATGAATAAATCTGGGATGAAAACCGCCACGAAAATCACTTCAAAAATGATTATTTTTAACCGACAGTTTTATAATTTACTGGCAGATAAAGGAATTGTTTAAAATTTAAGAAAAATCAGAGAATCTTTTAAAGTAAGCTATTTTTTTGTTTCTTATTGTGTTGGTAGTGGCGATTTATGCGGGATTATGCGAAAATTTGTCAATTATGCGGCATTATGCGATTTTTGGTCAATTATGCGGGATCACATGATCGCAAAATATCAGATGGCCTGTTATATTGGGGTGGCCAGATTACTGATTTAATCAAATCTTTTATGGTTCTTGAGGTATTAAGAGTGAGTCCATGAGAGCACCAGGCAGGTGTGCTACATGCCATCTCACCGATTTTGTTGAAACTTGCTATCAATCAAAATGACTGATACTTGGTGGGTGCACTCTCCTATAACGTATCTAAGTGTATGTCAAAGCACTACTTGATACAGCTAAATCTCTTGATTTGGAAGCAGTCTACTTTTCCCTAATTTCCAGGCCTTATCAGAGGTCAAAATCCTGAAAAAGTCACTTCGAATATTTGAGTTTTAGGGTAGACCCTATAAATGTGCCAAGTTTCAACGAAATCGGTGAGATGGCATGTAGCACACCTGCCTGGTGCTCTCATGGACTCACTCTTAACATTTAAAGTTTTTAACTGATGATGTGACCTGTGGGGAAGGCAATTTTTTCCTTAAAAACTTGTTGCAAATCAATAACCTTTGGGTGAGTTTAGGCCGCACTTGGGCTTATGGTGTAACTCAGGGTGTTCTTCAGAACAAAAATGTTACTAGTTTCATTGTCATGGCAAGACATGTGTGGTAGAGCATCTCACTGTTGCAGGTTTGATTCCCATCAATGACTCAACCATTTTGTCTGAGCACTCAACTCAATTTGTGAGCTCTTTCTCTCTAATAATTATTCCTGTTTGTATCAACAGTTTTATAGTGACTGTTTTTAATAAACCTAACCATTCCAGAAGAGATTAAGACTAAAACTATTTTTTAGGATCTCAATAGTACTTCCAAGCACAAATTGAATTACTGCAGTAAACATGAGTGACCTACAACCTTAACAACATAAAACTCTCACTTTGCCGTTGCTGACCAACCAATTAGAACAGATACTCACCTAGCCCGGTAAGAACCATAGCCCCCAAATCTGCAATGTACTGTCCCTTGCGGAAAGTTGCTACTCTTCCACCAACTCGTTCCTACAATTAAAATCAAAATACTATGCTTAACAGTGTTTTCCCTAGATGTGAAAGTAGGCATTGGAAAAACATAAATAGGCATTGCAACAAAAACATTTTATTATCCACTTCGCCTTACAGTTTTTCTTAAAATAATTTCAAACAAAATAATAAATAAAATGACAACAAAGTAGGTGTGGCAAACTGCAGATACACCATAGGATGTGATGGCTGATGGCTTATTTTAAAAATACCGCTTAATATAAACTTAGTTTTTAAATACGAAGATGATCTTGGTTATTTTCAATTATTTCGCTTTTAAACTACATGTCTTTGAACTTTTAAAACATCATGAGAAAAAATGGAATGGCTTTTCATATTAATCTTTATGATTGTAATGTACAACTGTAAAAAATTATGCCCAAGTTAATATATTAATTACATAATAATTGTTAATTAATATATTAATACATTAATTAGCTTCTTGTGACTCTTAAAGGGTCAATAGGGCTGCCATGTTGAACAGTCTTTTTTAATAGTTTGAAAAACTTTTCAAATCTTTCATTTTAAGATTAAACATGCTACCCTTGCTTCCACGATGGTGACATCCATTCCAAAGGACTGCAGCTGTCTTGCAGCCATGAGACCAGAGATTCCAGCACCAATAACAATCACTCGCACTGGTTTCTTCACTATATTTGCATGAAAGAAAGTCAAAATTAAGTTACCAGCTTTATCACCATTTGGCTTTAGCTCGCACATTTAGAATCTAAGTTTTGTATAAGCATAACATTATCATAGGGTAAAAATTTTTTTAAAAATTTCCTTATAAATTATTAAAAAAAAACGTTTTTGACCATGCTGTCATCTTCAGTAATACTTGATTTTGCTCATGCTAACTGTCTATCTTGATTTCACTTTTAAGTAATTCCAGAGGTGAAGAACCAAATAACCCATGCATTTACCCTTAACCTGCTAAACTTCTAAAATTCCAAATAAAAATATCTCAACAAAATTACAATCTTCAGAATTTGTTGAAGCAATGAGCAATTTCAGAATCTACTTGTAAAGGTGAAGAAATGGAATGGTCACTTTGTAAGATTTCAAGCAGTGGATTTCAAGTTAAAAACATTTTTTTAGTTTATGTGAAGCCTTTTCGAATAGGATTTAAGGGGTAATAATGTTTCCTTTCCTTTTTTCTCTTCTTTGAAAGGGATGAGATCATTATTTTAGTAATTCTATTTATCATTTTTAGATAAAATTTTCTTTGTTAGATTAATCATAATATTGTCAAAACTACATGATTGTATGAGTACACACCAAGTATAAGTTAATAAAACACTCACAATTTTGAGGCGGCTTTAATACTTTGTAAACACCAAAGTTAATGAAGCCGTAGCGCTCAAGAAAAGCATGGACTCTTGCTACCAGCTTCAAATCTGCAACATTTAGGGGAGCAGTTAGTTGTGAAAAAATCTTTAGATTTATTCAACAAGTTGTTCTTTCATCATAACATTATTAATTTTAAAAACAAACTCATTCTAGTACAACTTTTTTTATGCCATCTATATTAATAAAACTATTTACACACAACTGATCTATGACAAGCAAAATTTTACTTCTACAATTAAATTCATTACAACAAGAATTATGTTTCATTCAATAAAAGTTTCAGTTATCATTTAAAACATTTCTTGTCTGCACTATTGGATAGATTAGATGGGAAACATTTCTAAATATAATTGTTCTAGTATATCTAGTTATTTATATATTTTTTCTATATACATTTAAAAAAATCTATTTATAATACTCTGTTGTAACTTAAAATTCAAATATGAATGTGAATAAGGTATTATTATTATCATTATTATTATTCTCATTATTATTACTATTAGATTATTATTATTATTATTATTATTATTATTATTATTATTATTATTATCATTATAATAGAAGATTTATGGCTAACTCTTTGGCTACCATACTTTCTGGACAATAACCCACATTTTTATGACCATAAAGCGAAACAAAAGTTCTTACAGTTAAATCATCGTGTTTAACTTTAAAATCTAGCAGAACATTTGATAGTACTTTCAAGTGTCCCCAGATAAACTTCAAGATCTAACAGATAACCCCTGGGTTATAGTCCAGAAAATATCATTGGTAATTATCATTTTCTCTCACCATTATGTGGAGGCTCAATCTGAGGAATGGAACTCTCCAGCGTTAGCTGCTGCCTTGGTTTCTCTAACCACTGTTGCAACTGCAGACAAAAATCAGTTAGTTACTTTGTATTAATTACAGGGTTCGTCTGCTTTTCTCAAAACAAAATTTAAGGACTTTTTTAGGACTTTTTAAGGTAAGATTATTGGTTTCTGAGAACCTAAGCCATGGGACATCAACCAACAGAACTGACCTAAAACATGACTTTTATACAACCTGAATAATTTATCTTACACTAATCAGTTAATTATCACAACCTCATGACCAGAGAACAAAAGTTTTTTTTTGTTTTGTAACATTTTTGATTCAAGGAGTTACAGGAGAACAGACAATAGGATTCTAGGTCCCCTTCGTGGTCTGCCATCTGGGACCTACGGCTTGACTTCCTCTTCCAAGAAGACGGGAGGTCTAACCATTTGAAAATGTTGAAGCACAGACTGCATTTTCTCCTCAGTTATTTTAAGACCTTGAGTGAAGGTCCAGCACCGAGAATCAAACTCCAGCCTCTCACATGATGGAGTGGTGCCTTACCAACTGGGCTTACCAGGCAGTATTCAAAGATCTTACAAAAACTCTTTCCTCTACAACTTACAAGTTTGTTTCTGATGTAGAGAAATATCTTCTGGACTTGAGGAGGGCCCTGTGATACATCAGGAAAGCAGGAGGCCTCTTGTGATGTCATCTTGTCGAATGGAAGCCGGCTTGAGAAAGCAGCTCCCTCAATTCCTGTTTCAGGTAAATTCGATTAAAAGTTCATCACTGAGCTTACTGAAGGGCCAAGTGCAAAAGCAATGTAAGTCAGGGCTCAAAGTTTACGACCAACTGGTCGCACATGCGACTTGATATCTTCATTGTTTGTCTTCAAAACCATGATCAATTGCACTTGTGTGTCTAAAATGCTGAAGTTCAGTGGGACTGAATTAGAGCTGCTCCTTCCTTACTTAACCATCCTTATTTACACTGTTAAAACAGTTGTTTCACAAAATGAAAAACTGCAGATTTAACACAAGGTCCTAAACAAAAAATGCACCACAATTTAAAACTACTATGTACATTCAGTAATAGTCTTAAAGAAGAAACAAACGCAGCAAAATCGAACATGTATGTTTATCCTATGTTGTCAAAGACGCTGGTCTCGCCGTCAGTACCTTGTGGAACTTCTTCTTCTTCCTCCTCCTCCTCTTCGACCTTTTCCTCAACAGCTGACACAGCTGTTGTTCGCAACAACAACTCATCATCAGACATCTCGTCATCAGTGAGCCGAGCAAGTTTCTCATCTACTTCTGTGTACTCCACCTACACAAAACATTAAAGTAAATTACTCATTCCCATTCAGCACTAAGTGCATATCACATGTTGCTAAATTCTCCTCACTAGAACTCACACTTTCCATATTACCAGTTTGGGAGAATTTTGCTTTTCATCTACAGTAGTTGAAAAGTGTTTGATCAATTCCTTTTTTCTCATATGGAATGGTATTTTGTTATATAATACTTTGATACTGTCGATTAGCAAATGAACAGAACTAGTATAAAAATAGGCCCCCAATGCGTGCGTGTAGGCTACTGCATTCTTGTTTCCATAGGTATGTGAATACGGTGCTGTTTAGTATGTACAGCTATTTTAGAAAAGGTTGTCATAAGGACTACGCGCCCATACCTTTTACTGTTTAGTTACGGATTACATAAGATTCGTACATTGAATGACTAGCCCTATTGTTCGAGATAAGTGGTTATTCGACAAGTGACTGACATTCTGCAACATGGAAATTGGTCGGTGCTCAGCCCAAACAATAGGTTTGTGCGATTCAACAATATCTTTTTGAAATTTTATTTTCAATGGATTTTTCTTAGCAAGTTCAGATGCGGCTAACAATAACATAAACATGAGGCGTTGCTTTCTCATCAAGAGATAACCCCTTGTGTAACTGCAGCCGAAGATGCGGCTAACAATAACATAAACATGGGGCGTTTACTCATCAAGGGATAACTCCTTGTGTAACTGCAGCCGTAGATGCGGCTAACAATAACATAAACACACGAGGCATTTTTTTCTCATCAAGCAGTGAGAAAAATTCTTTGGAGTCTTTGTGCGACTAAGTCTTGTGGTTAAAAGTTACAGTGGGAGAAAATCTCCGGGAAAATGGTTTGGTCTTACACGGCGTACCAACCTAAAATCGACTCTATCCATCAAAACGATAGCATTGTAGCTACTGTCGCGCATGTGCAGTAGCTACAAAACTGTAGTGCTCTGGCACCTTTCCTTGTTTGATCAACCCTTTCAGCCAAAAACACACATAACAGCATACAGCTAAATTCTCTTAACTAGAACCCATACTTTTTCTGTAACCAGTTGAGAAAAATTTTGCTTAATTTCATATTTGGCAGTTTTTTTGGCTGATCAATTTCCATTTTCTCATTAAAAAATCTATTTTGTTTAAGTTTTTAAGAAAAAGTTTGACGTTGATGAACATGAAAACCCAGTTAAAAACTTAACTTTTTATAATTAAGCAACGGAGTGTAGCATTTTTTTTGAGATCTTTTAGCTTAACTATACTTTAGGTTAAAAGGTCAGCTTTCATTATTTGGAGCAAAAGTTTCCAAACTTATGAATGTCTTTAACTCAGGGTTGCCACTATTTACTGGATGTAAAATTCAAGGACTTTTCCAGGATGTTTTGAAGCAAATCCAGGACCTTGTCTATCAAATATGTGACACCTAAAATGAATGCGGATTGGCTGAATTCTAACAATGAAAAACAACCAATGACAGATCGCTTTAGAAAATCAAGTCTCCTCAAGTCTCTGGTTTTGTTTAAGAACATTTTCACACCAAAAATATTATAACAAATAGCTTATTTTTATTAATGTTGGAAGTAAAGAAAGAAAGTTTTTGCCCATTCCAGGATTTTCAAGGACAACGACCCAAATCAAGGACTTTCCAGGGCCTGGAAATTTTTCTCCCTAATTCCAGGACTTTCCAGGATTTTCAAGGACCATGGCAACCCTGTTAACTTCAGAATTTGTTGACATGAAGGAATTTTTTTAAAAATTAGTCTCTCCAAATTAGAAACAATATATAAACACTTTCTCAAAATTGACACTTCCTTGAATTACATAAAACTTGTCTTGACAGTTGATCAGAGATCATAAAATACTTGGTAAGTCAAGTGTTAGTGAGTGACAATAACAACACCTTGTACACATAAGTAACTGTACAAACGAAACATGAATTATTCACAAATTATGGGTTCTTTAGTAAACAGTTTCATTTGTACTTAAAACTGATATATTTCAAAATGTATCTTTCAGTTAGTTAACTACAACCAAAAATAATCATGTTAAATCTTAACATACAATGGCTGCTGCATTAACTGGATTATTTTAAAGAAAAATTGATGGGCACAGAAGAAATTTTACAATGAAAGTGTTGCCGCGCATAATTTTCAATACAAGTTTGTTTGATGACTTTGAATAATAACAAGAACAATAACAAAAATTAATAACAACTTTTTCGCAATTATTATTCAAAGTCATTCAATAAACTCATTTTGAAAATGACATCTAGGGAATCTTTACATCTGCGAACCACATCTGCTTTCACTGTAAGAAGTTTTTTAAATAAGAGGTTGCTTGTTTAGATACAAAAAAAAATAGAGGGATAATTAACAAAGGTCTATCCATAACGACAAGGTGATCAAAGCCGTAGTTCCAGTTAAAAAGAGCTTAGTCTTAAAATTCTGAATAGAAATACAGACACTTGGCATATTTATGTGGAGAATATCTTTCAACTTTTAGGAGTCTAAGAATGCCTTCTAATTTTATCAATGTCTGTCAACTCAAAGAATATAACAACGGTTCAATATACATTTTGTAATTTTAGCAATATATCTTTGGAAGCAATAATCCTAACCTTAAATCAGCGCGTTTAAATATAATTTAAGAAGCTCTGCCTATCTACAGTTTCGAGGAATGACTAACATGAAAAAAACGCCTTGAGCGAAATATATATTTATGACATGACAATCAAGTTGCAAGCGATGGTCTTGACCAACTTGTAACAAAAGCGACAATTTAAAATAAGCACGTGGAAATTTTTGTTCGCGTTGTGAAGTACTTTTGCTGTTGTGTTCGTTTGATTTTCTTCCTTAAAACTATCTTACTTCACTTTTAGCGAGTTAACTTCTGAGCGAACATTTGTAATATAAGGAAAAACAAGTACAATTTTGTCGATTTTTGTCTTGTAAGGAATGAAAACGATCTGCGGTTTTGAGAAGCTCAATCCAATTTCACATATATGGCAAAACACAAATGATGACTCCTATCGCAACAAAAATACAAAAGACAAGCAGAAAGAACTAAAGGAGATGAATGACCGTGAATTTCCTATGATTTGTTTAAGATCTATAAACGGGAGATAAAAGCACATAACGAAGAGTCGCATTAGACAGACACAAACTCCCTTTGGGGAATATTAAAGCGTAGCTCGATCGATATCGCCTTTACCATCCAAACTATTATAGTATAAAAAAGAAAGGTTATTATAAAACCACAACGTCGACAGAATAGGCAATGCGAGTTTCGATGTACGTGGAAAAACATTCGAGCCGCACAAATATTTAAAACTGACCTCCATTTTGTCTCTTCGAAAACTGGTCGCTCGTCGTATCGACATTCGGTAGCTCTGTCTCCAATAGTCAATTTCGGATTAAAGGTTGCCAAATCTGCTTCGAAAAAGTCTTTCCCAAAACGTTATCCCATTCTTTATTTCTGAGAAGTAAGAGTTTAAATGGATCAGACACGAACTCGAAACTTCCTTCTAATGAAAAACCCCCTGATCTCTCCCAGTACTCCCAGTTGATCGGAGTGGCCGCGCATGTAACGTAAACAACGAGAGACTGAAAAATTCAGAGGAAGTTTGATTTTGAAAAACACACGAGTTGACAGATAAACGAGAGCCGAATAACCATGTTGAATCTATTATGTTTAAAAAATCAACCACTGGCATCTGATTGCTGCCTTTTTTCGAGAATTTATCGTAATAGTGCGAGCATGCCGTCCCGAAAACAAAACAGTATTGTTAATTCAATGACGTAAATTTTTTACTCTAAAAACCTGAAAGTTTACTTGGATTAATTCCGTCCAAATCCCAAAGATGACACTTGAAACTTATAGAGGACTTCCCGGGTTCAAAAAGTCTGGCATCACCGGAACTTCCCCTGTCAATATTTTAAAGTCGGTTCATTCTGTCGCATGTGACTGGCAAGAAACAGGACAAAAAAGCATGTCTCTGACATTCGTATTTGCATGATTAGCAATTCATCTTTGATAGAGTCCTGAGGTCAGGCATAAATTGTTTCGAATATCAATCTATAACTTCTTTGATGTCGGAAGTTTTTATTACTGTAATGAATGATTTGCCGGCCAGTCGTAAACCAAAGCTGAAAGCAAAGCAACAGATCTTGTTGATAATTCATAATGGTTTTGCGCGTTGGTTGCATAATAATTACATATTGTGATAATGAAGGCAAAATTGAAGACAACATACTTTGGGCCGCTTTCGTTGGCTTGTTCTTCTCATGACAGAATCACTGTCTTGATTCATATACTTCATTCCCATCATTCTCGACACAGAACCGCTACCATTTTTACTCTCTGGTGCATTTTCTCCTCTGTCATTTCCATTAACAGCTTGACCTGGAAGATTTGATGGTTTCGGAGCAAGCAAGGGAAGGCTGTTTGCCGGCTTGGGAAGAATGTGCGGCGGAAATGAACCCGACATTATCAAATTATAGCTAATTCTACGGCTTTTTGACCACTTTTAGTGGCAGCTAGTTCCAACTTCAACTTTGAGATTATCTCTGGAAACTGGATAAAAATTCAGCGTGATACACAACCAACGAATAATGCAATGACAATTCACAAAAGCCAGGTGGTGGAAACAAATACCGAAGGGTCACGTGCAACGGTTTAACCAATAAAAAATTGTCTGTGGGCGCAGGCGCGTTGCGTGGTATATTTACGTCACGAATTCTGCGGAAATTTTCATGATCTTTGGGACTTTATTTATTCATGCGAAATTCGTTTCTTGCTGTTTAAATGTTGTTGGCCCTTGGCATCAATATTCAGTTACCCACATTCGGTTACAACTGTGAATGTACCAAATATATTGCTTCAAAAAGAACCATTTCCGCCCGGAGTTCAATGTTGTTCTTCTGCAATGACATAAGACGACTTTGGGAATTGAATAATTGATAAAAAAAAACAGTTTGGCCTACTATTCTCGGTCAAGTAGTGAATATAAATAAACAGGTTTGTCTGATGAGAAAACGAAAATGCCTTGGAAAATTTGTTACGTATCGTTATCCTTTTTTGAAATGAGTTAGATACTTTTTTATTTCACTGAAGTCTGAACGGATTCTCAAATTTGCGAATACCACTTCGTTATCCTTTGATGGTAGTTAACGTAATTATGAGCTTTGATACTGTAAAGGAATAAACATTGCAAATAGTTGCTTGAAAATTGAAAACTATGACAGCGACATTTTGTTCAAACGAAAATGCGACAGCGACATTTTACAACTAGAAAAAGATGCGACTAAAAGACCCTGAAAAATGTGGGACAAGCGACATCTGAGGACGACTTTGTAGGCCAAATTTGAGCAACCTTCATACTTTTAATCGTGTATGAATCAGCATAGAGTTCAAGTGCGCTTACAAAAAGGTCGGGGTTTCTAACCTCTTTAAGTTTAAACACGTGGTGTGAACGAAATGAAAACCGCAACCACAAACTTGATTCTCAGTGTTTTTACCAGGCTTGAACTGATCATTCCTGTTTCCAGTTTCGGCGTTTGCGTACCATTTCAACGTTGTTGTTGTTTTTTATTCGCTGAATGTCCTAGGGGCACCAAAAAAGAATCTTCAAAAAACGTTTGCTCCCCTGCCACGGAAAGCTTTGGCCAAATATATAATTATTGATCGAAATCTTATGATGTTTACAGGCCCGTAGCCAGGATTTTTTACGGGAGGGTGCGACGGACCAAAGTCTCAGGGAAAACTAGGTTGTTTGAGACTGAAATAAAAAGGCAGGCGGGCCAAACCAACCTCAAAACGTGGATATTATTCAAACTATTGAACTTTTAAGTCGATTTAGAAAAATATAGATGAAAATGTTGCTTTTTCAAATAATTGGTCAACACTGAAAGTGGACTTTTGCCATCTGTTGGGGGGGGGGATGCGAGCGCACCCGTCGCACCCCCCCCCCTTCCGCCTCACGGCAGGCCTGTTTCATATGTGCTTGCCATGCAGTGTACACGCTTTTTTATAAGTAACAAAAAATTTGGTCGAAACTCATCATTCTTAATTTTTTGGTGATTTGAGCCTCCATTTTTTTTCAAATTGTTCTTGTTTCTATGTGTGGTTTAAATCGAATAAAAACTAAGCCTAATAAAGGTATTGCAATACACTGATAAATGTAGGGCAAGTATATCTCGGTACAGTGTACAATTTGAAGCCATAACTGACTAAGGACGAGTGAAAACTGCAATCATTTCTCTAAAGTAATCATATAGAGTGTTGTTCTTCAGTGCATGGCATATGAGTCAACACAGCATGTGAATTCTAGTGAGGCCTTACCACTGGAAAGAAATATATCGGGGTGATGAAGCGGAATATTGGAGTATGAATATTCGCGTATTCTTGGCCTCGAAATATAAACATTCGCATATTTTTGGCCTCGGAATATGAATACTTGACTACTTTGACCTCGGAATATGAATAGTAGGCCAGCCTGACCAGGGAGAATGAATATTTGGGAATATTTGCCTCTGGAATATGAGTATATGGAAAATATTCCTAAATGAATATGAACATTTTGGTTTGAAATATTCCGCTTCACCCCCCGAGAATATAATCCAAATGTCGCTGATCTACAGCATTAACAAGGAAACCTTTAGACCCACAAACGGAAAGAGAAAAAATCTCTGAGCTCGGTGGGATTCGAACCCACGACCTACGAAACAGATCTACGTCGCTCTCACCAACTGAGCTACGGGTTCAGCTGGGAGTTCGGTCGTTGGATTTAAGGACAGTACGGCTCGGCCTGAGTCTAGAAATAATCGCTCTTGCGATAAATTTCGTAGAATTTAATTCTTATCAGCAGCTTTTCACACAAGTAGAACGGTATTATGTTTTACGATTATGGCGTAAATGACCTCGAATTGTTGAAAGTGGGTTTTTTATTTTATCAATGGCCGCCATTACATTTCAAATTAAATTTTTTCAAATTTTATGAAAAGGGTCGAAAAGGGGGCGGGCCTAACCGTTTTATACTGGAACCTCGTGACTTAGCTGGTCCGTAGGGGAGAGAAACGAATGATACGTGTTTGTTTCTCTTGTCATTAAGCTAAATTAGGCCGCGTCTTTGGCTCCCTCTAGATAAGATTTTTCGGCGGCCATCGCAGGTAGAAGTTGGTACTCACTTATACAGCTCATTTGATTAGGACAAGCCGAGGAAAGTATCTTGTTCAATTACTTGACACAACACAGTGGTCTGACCGGGGCTCGAACTCGCGACCCTAGGATTACGAGTCGAACACGCTAACCACTCGGCCACTACGCCGCCGACAGCCGTGATACCATTGAGTAAGCCCGAGTTATATTTTACTGACGCATGGAAAAAATTCATCTTCATGAAACCGAACACCAAAGTAAATTTACTCTAAGGTCATTTTATTTCCAGGAAATTTCCTCAAAGCAAACTGAAAAGAAACAATTACAACTTTATTTAGTCTTTGATACGTGTATAAGTTCTGGTACTTTATGAGTCGATATATATAGTTAATCAATACCATAGCCCCGTTATTATCTTTGCAAGTCAATAGGTATACTTTTTGTCCTATGGTGCTTCACAATACTTCAGTTACAAATTTCTTATCAAAAAATTTTAAGGTTACAAAAATTACAAAAATGATTTTTGAAAAGAAAAGTCATTACCCTTGATTTAAGCGCTGTTATAGATCTTTCTCATAAATGGCGGAGGTTTTAATATTTTTTTGTCTATAAAATTATTCAAATTTGCCCGGTTAGCTTCTCTTTGAGCAACATATTCTTTTGTTTCCTTAGCCTGCGTAGCAAGCGTTTCCGTTGAGTTTTGGTGAGATTTTCTCTTTTGGCTGCGCAAAAATTGGGGCGAGAGAAAGAAAACGAAAGGAGGGGGTGAGGTTTCTCTCGCCCCAATTTTCGCGCGGGTAAAAAAGAAAACCGCGCCAAAACTCGACGGAAAAGCTAAGGAAACAAAAGAATATGTTGCTCAAAGAGAGGCTAACCGGGCAAATTTTATTATAGACAAAACCGCTGCCACTTATGAGTAAGGTCTATAATGGTGTCGCTTTTCTTTATGTCGGCGGGCAGGGCATTCCAAATATAGCTTTGATGCAGCTATTCAAAATGCATAAATGGCGGCTACTTAAATCTTCTTTTGTGTAGCGCAACTAGCGTAGTTCTTGTGTTAAACTTTCAAAAGAATATGTTACCAAAAACGCAAAATAAAAAAAACAGTTAAACCGCCGCCATTTTTGCATACACGCTTCTTTTTTGTAAGAACAACTTTATAAGAACAACGAGGCTCAGATTGGCCAAAATTTAAGAACAATTTAAGAACAAGCTTCGCACTTAACTTATAGCAATACAGAAATGGTTTGCAGTTTCTCTCTTTTAATCAGTCATTGCTTCAAATTATTCGCAGTACATGTATGTATACTTGCCCCGAAAGTTATTCCTTACAATTTGTTTACCAATACATGTATTGCAATACCTTAGCTTAGTTTTTATTCGATTTAACCCACGCTTAGAAATAATAACAATTTAAAAACAATTTGAGGCTCAAATCGCCGAAAACTTAAGAACAACGAGCCTCGGAAAAATTTACTGGTTCATTTATAAAAAAGGCGTGTATAGGGTCTATATAGGTCCTTTGATTAGACCTTGGAATGGTCAGAAGGCCCTGGCCAACTGACTTTAGATTGCAACTAGGTTGATAACGACTCAATCGATCGCTAATATATGCAGATAGTGCTATATCATTTTAAGAGACTTATATGCTAATAGTAATATTTCAAAAATAATACGTTTTTCCACTGGCAACCAGTATAGCTCTCTAAGTATTGGCGATAGCAGTGTATCACTAAATTATTAAGACACTAGAATTATTTTGGCATATAGTTTTAAAAAGCAAAAGCAAATAGTTCAAACGATTAGGGTGGGGCCAACCTTTACATAATGCCTCATAGAGAGGAAATTT
The DNA here is from genome assembly GCA_026413305.1 of Hydrozoanthus tunicans. NCBI lineage: Eukaryota > Metazoa > Cnidaria > Anthozoa > Zoantharia > Hydrozoanthidae > Hydrozoanthus > Hydrozoanthus tunicans. The sequence continues at coordinate 5,735 of JAOBAT010062041.1, read as the reverse complement.
AACCATTAACCTTTAAGAGCGTTTTGCATAAACTGCCTGCGGCGATTGAAGCGGTCATGTGGTACATTTTTCCAGTTACTCCGGTTGCTCATAAGTTGAGTAAGAGTATTCAGATCATTCCTGGCCACATATCTTTGAATCAGACGACGTGACCGGGGTGTGTAGTCTCCTCTGTAACGGAGATCTACCAACAAATCTTTGATAGCAGGGTTAAGTCTGTTCCAGTCGGTCGTACCGTAGATTCTCTGAACATCGCTTTTGTTGACAATTCGCTTGACGTCTCTCTCCATCTCAGAGTAGGTGATCGTAAAGAGTTTCTTCTGTTCTCTGCAGGAAATTCTGATGCCTGTAAGTTTTCTCTGCAGACAAAAAAGATTGGCAAGTTTGGTCAGTTATGGTCAGATGTAAGAGTTGTGTATCTTTTCGGTGTGTGTGTGTGTGTGTTTCAACAAGGACCCTCGCTGTAAAAGGGCCTGTGCCTGACCCCCATCCCGGGGGGTACTCCGGGGTCAAAAGGGTAGGGATGACCGTCGGAAAAGTCCCCAAAATAACCCTAAAAATACCAAGGGATAAAAATTTTTCACCCTAAAAAATACCTCTCGGTTTTAAAATTCCCCTAATAAATACCAATTGAAAGCTGAAATTTTTCGCTGGGTAGCTAGCGGGTCGGCGCTAAGTCCTCTCGTGATGTCGTGAACGTGATATGCAGTGAATAAAAGCGCTCGCGTATTAGAACGTTCGCCAAAGGACGTCTTTTAAAACTTCAGTACGCACGTTTGCTAAAACACGGGACTGCAAGCAGTCCAATAGCTTGGCGTTTTTAGACCCTAAAAATATCAGGCTCTTGGTTTAACACTGGATTTCTTTTTGCAACGCCTAAAAAGTACCGGACTGGCAATTTTAACCCCTAAAAAATACGACGGTCATACCTACCATCCCAATATAGGGAGTGCCTCCCCCCGGGTGCAAGACGCGGCGATCGCCACCTTCAGAGGTATGACATGAAGCAAATTAGTTTATCCATGTGTAAAATTGTTTCATGCTCTGATATGGTATGAACGGAAAACCAAATACTGTACTTCCGAATCATAAGTTTTTGCTGATTTCTCTTTCAAACAGAAAGAATTTATAACGAAATATAATATATGCAAAAAAGAAATGCAATCATAAAACGCAAAGTTTTTACGAAACACGAAATTTGCTAACCGAGAGAGAATTTATAGGAGGTGCGAAAACTTCGATGAAAAAAGTAAAAAATTTCCCTGAAATTTCGCTTGCGTCTCTTTTCCGGCAGAAAAACTCGATATTTACTTCTGGTTTTCCATCTATTTTCCATATATGGTTGGTTCGACCTCTGGAAGCCAATCGGGGGAACGAATTCATGGCTTTTTGCTTCCGGTATTTCTGGTGTTCCATAAATGGTTGATTCGACCACTCGGCCGATCAGCGTCTTCGTAAAGTCGTCCAACCAATCACTTGAAACAACCAGAGCATATATGACTTTTCGAATACTCGATTTGTTGAACGAGTTATTTATACTCGACGCGAATACTCTTTGAGAGAAAGGTTAAATCAGGTATAAATAATGCATCAAACAAGGAAGCATTAATCAAGCATCCGAAAGCTTCAACGAGCTTTCGAGAGGAAGGAAATGTGCTTTTAAGGTTCTTTCTTCTTTATTGTGCAACCAAAGCGACGTTGTCAACTCGTAGACACAGTCAGTCATCGATAGAATTCACAGCATGCATGTAATTACATGGTATTTCAAACAATTTAGTACTTGACATGGGTACTTTTCCCACGCTTCGATCATCAGTTCACACTTCATTCCTTTTAAATTCTACAAGTTATTACGAATATTTACATTTTTGCGGTTATGAATTTCTTAATTTATTTTTTATCGCTCAGAGATGAATTGAACCGCCGCTTGGTTCAAAATTTGAATCGGTTTGAAAGGTGTCCGACTAATTAAGGGGTGGAACTATCCCTTTTATAGTGCGAGGATCCTTGTTTACATGAAGTCAAGGTTAAATTAATTTCTTTAATCTTTAATTATGATAAATGCTTTTATATAGTACATTGTACTAATCTTGCAAAAAACGTCGAAAGAAAAGCACAGAGAGTTACACAATAATGCATTTTTTAGCTTACTTTCATGTAAGATCTAGCTGAACTTCCTTTCTTTCTAGCTGCTCCAGCAAACAGTTTGGCTCTTCTGAGTTCTATCCCAGCCCTCCTCATGTCTCTTCGGATCTGGGAGCTAGTGTGTTCTGACAGGTCATAGCCCCGTCCAATGGTGACACCAGAATTACCCCCCGGCCAGTGGGGAACACGACTGAAATACCTGCTTCTGGGGTTGTTGTTTCCTTCCGCATCAAAAGTCAACTGTCCTCGACTTACTTTCAGATCTGCAATAGAATTATATAATGAATAAAAGAAACTACCAGAATTGCACGATATTTAGAATGCACTACTGAAAACCGCTGTCTCACTCATTCTACACAAGCGGCGCGGTGGTCAAGCAAGTTAGCGTGTAAAGCTCAAAACTCTGAGTACGTGATATTAGACTACTACTCGGCTCCTGTGTTGTGATGACCAAAGACTTTTGATGCTAGTCCGATTTGATTGAGCATGTTCTTAACTTTGTGTTTGTTCTGACAATAAGAGCTTTACAGTTGTAACGAATGAAATTAAATAGAATTAATGACAATATTAATGCATTCAAGTAAAAATGAATAGAAGAATAATATTTTATAGTAACATCTGTAATATAACTAATAGAGTTTCTATCGAAAACTCTAGCAGTTACGGATGTTTTAAAATCGACTTATCTCTTTACTTCGTGGCACCATATTAGATGAACTGAGGCGAGACACATGTGACCTGTTACGTCATATTGTTGGTCTTTTGGAGAGGCACTTTTAGCGGGAAAAATTCAAAATTCTACACGCCGTATCTTGGCGTACTTTCATCGTATGTTTCTCAAACTTGGGAAATCAATCTTTTTTAATATACTCTTTGATAATTGAAAAACTAATCTCGTGTCATATGCTCTTTAAATTGAATCAAAACGCAGCCTTGGGTATTGCAAAACACGTACAACGTAAGCGGCTTAGGGGCATGTATAGCGTACTGAATTTGAGGCAGTGACCGATAATTGAAAGAGAAAAACTGTGAATCGTTTTCATTCATATTGTTTTTATAGTTAAAGATCGAAGCTCAAAAAAGTTTAGATTAGCTATTCAGCCCGAGCCTCCTAGCTTGTTTTTAAATAAGGTTGTTTGTCCAAGAAAGGATTGAGCATAGTTATTGATATGATTAAAAGAAACCAGCCGTTGACTTTCCGGGCAGTTGCAATTCATCTATAACGAACTGATGGAAACTGTCTGTATCAGTGTTAGAACTTTCAAGCAGAAATGCTGAATTGGCCTTGAAAGCAGGTCTTTATATATCATGAACTACGTAGTAAACAATATATAGAATGGCGTCAAAATTGGTTGGAAGCGAAACTTCACGCATGCAGGATTTCATCTTCGAGCTCAATACAATATCATAGTATAGTCGACTTGATTGAGATGTTAAGTTTGCTGAACAAAAAAAGGATGTTCTAGTCCCAATTCTATATGTACTTCAAATACTATATTTTTTTGAAAGTTTCATTTCAAACTTTCGAGATATCAACAAAAGCATTTTTAGTATATTAATATTTGTTTGGCCCAAAACGTTTCGTCACCTAATTAGGCATCAGTTTCATAATCATGCCCAGTGAATCCCGCTGTTTGGCCGGCCACCTTACAAATGTCACCAAATTCTGTCGCCCAGACAAAACCATAGGCAATAAACACTGCAAATCATTATGAAATACCATCCAAAGGCAAAAAAGATTTTCGGAAACCATATTATTTCCAAAACCTGTGGCCCGCCAAACCAGTGGTATTACTATATACGCACTTGGCATGATAGTGAAAATGCCTTCTTGCGGATTTAGAGCCAGATAGTCTCAGCTTTCGCAACCAAAACAAGTTTCGAATGTGTTCGACTTTCGTCTTTAAGCGTCATATATATCTTCCAATTGCAAAAATTATAATAAAAAAAATCTCGAACCCATTTTGTTCTTCGAGTTCAAGTAATACAAGCGGCGAGCATAGAGCCGCTGTCACTCGGTCGCTGAAACTTCTAGCTGAAACATGTGTGTAACAACGAAGCGAAATAGAAATCAGCAATCGTTGTATCGTTTTCGTGAAACTTTTTTGAATTTCCGTTGCGAGAAATGCAGCTTTCACGAAAAGTAGAACCGCTTTCTAGTTCTGCACTGAACAGTCACAATGATCGAAGTTGCAAGAAATACAAGTGCGGTTTCACCGTGTAACATCATTTTCAGGCCTGTCGGAACGAAATTGATATTGGGGGGAGGGCTGCGAGCATAAAATAAAGCAGAGTCAGTGTTAAATTCAAAACTATTCTAACGTAGAAACTATGAACAACACTTCCGACGGACCTGACTTTGTAAAACTTTTTCGCAACGTTAAATGTATTAATGTTGCGCACTGACTTTAGATTTCAGAATTTGCAATTTTTGATCGCTCGCGTGGAGCAAATGAGAACCAATATTTTGTAAAGAGCAACTATACTTAACTTAAATTAGCTACTAGAAAATGCAAAAACACTGCAATGATAAAGAATTTTCTATGGATATTTTTCAAAGAAAACTAAAGTTGCTACTTCTAGAGTTTTAAGAAATGTCTGAAAATCACTTTTTAAATAGATGAAAAATATGTGTTAGGAAGTTCATACCGATCATATTAACAGCGCTAAATGTTAAAGCAGTTTCTAGTAGTTTTCTTAAACTCATTTAGTGTAGCAGTTGTGGATATTGTAGAAGCGTTGTTTGAAGGAGACTTTAGGAAGAGTTAGGTTTAACAACTGGTAAGTTATAGGTTTAGGATGAAGGGAGGAGGGAGAGAGAGCGTCCATGAAGCGAATACCTACCACAGCCGAAGCAGGGTTGCTTGCCCAGGAAAAATGCGAGCATAGTTATTGATAGCGTTAAACGAAACCAGCCGTTTGACTTTCCAGGCCTTGCAAGTTCAGCCATGATGAACTGATGGAAGCTGTCTGAATCAGTAGAACCGTCTGGCTGAATGTGGCTTAAGTCGCAGATGAACTCAAATGCTGAAGTTGTCCTCGACGCAGGTCTTTATATACCTTGAATGAACAATGTATTAAACAATGCAGAGACTGGCGCCAAAATTCTTGGTGCGGAAGCGAAACTTCATGCATGCATGCAGGGGATCATTTTGGAGCTCAAACACAATATCATATTTGTCATTGACTCGATATTGAAGTGTTGTTAAGGAAAACCCTTGTTACCACAGGGATGTAGACTGTATATGTAATCTTCTATACTAGGAGGCCGGAAGAGATGGTACTGTTACGATATGCCTTTTGACAGTTTACTCTCAGAATAGAGAATTGTTTTGTTTGATCGCGTTTCACAAGGATTTTAGTATTTTCATAAAAGTGTATTTTGAGTTAAACTCGCTTTGACAGTTAGAATATTTTGCAGTAAAACTATAAACAAAATAAGAATTTAAAAATGTTACAATCAGAGAAAATAGAAAGCAGATTATCTGAAGGTACAGCAAGTTTGATGCAAGTAAATTAAGGATACTGTAAACCTTCAGAGGGAAATTTTCTCCAAATATTTGAAAATTTGCAATATCGTTTGAATGCAA
>JAOBAT010062030.1:0-25008 GCA_026413305.1 Hydrozoanthus tunicans | reverse complement strand
ACCTTGTACCCGACAAATTGTCTGAGACAAAAAATCGAGAGCTTAAAGACAAAAAATCGGCTAGTGTGTAGCGGCCTTAACGATCGTAGTTAAGCAGGCAGATTTTGATGGTTTTTGTTCCCTTTTAATAGAAGTTCTTTTTACGAAATTCCAAACGAACTTTGGGTAATTTCACTGAATTTGAGTAATTTCATGTGTTTGTAAAGATGAAATACGACACGACATGTACGTCAAGACAATCAGCAAGCCACACACTGACAGGAAGAAGAAGTCTTCGACACGACGAAACACATGTAACACGTCTATAGGAGTCTACGGTTTTCTACAAACTCCGATTGGCAAAACACTTATGGTAAGATAGTAAAGCGTAGACTACATTTAAGATCATACCCCTCTGAAGTGTCACTGCAGCTTCTGTCTGCAGCACTGGAAAATAAACAAAAACGTATTATTTTTCCCAAGTAAAATAATCAAAATTATCTACATGATAATCTTACACCGATTGTCCCTAAACTTCTACAACAAATTAAGCCGTCAAAATACAAAATGAGTACGATTGAAAAATGCAAGGTTTACAAGAAGTCCTTTTGTATAAAACAATTCTCGTGCACACGGTGGTCGAAAAAGTACAAACATCGAAGTTCTCTATTTGTGAACCTGCCTTTCTACTCAAACATGACTTTTCTTCAAGGATGCATAAAAATAAATGCTGTAGGTAAAATTGTTAGGTATCAGATAGATGTTAAATCCTTTCTTCATTACAAGGAGAGGAGAAATTTGTTAATACCGGTTTTTTCTACTACTGTTATATTAGAAGCATTGTTTTTTATTTACCTCGCTCCTTTTTTTCGCAATTTGTTGTCTCCCTTATTTGATCGAAGTCTCTCCGAACTCGGTATCCTCGATAATCTACAAAGTTCAATAGAGTTAGAAAAACCTGTTAAGTACAACGACAACTCTTTTAAAATTCTATTATTTTTAATGTAGTTAAAACCACATTACTTGATTGATAAAAAAAAAATCTGTTGAGATTTATATTTCTGGAATCTCGAAACGGGTTCAGTTAAGGTCACCAAAATGTTGGATGATGGTTTTGGTATATCAATAATGTTTCATGACAGATGATCTAAAAAGTAAACGCATATCAATACTAACAAGAAATATTATGTGACATTGTCATGACAGATAATATGACAAGTTACTGTACGTTCCAAATCATGTGAAATGTGACGTGACGCGTTACCAGATACTTTACATAACTATACATGTTAAATGGCATGGTTTATAACGTGACGAAGACACGATATGCTAAATTAGAAAGTACGTGACACGTTATCTAACACTTTTTGTGACCTGTTACGTGACATATGGTATGAAATATTACATGACAAGTGACGTGGTTCTTAGTAACAAAAGACATAATATGATATCGGCATGAGAAATGTCGCGGCCTGTTACCAGAATAATTGCGTGACCAGTTATCTGTTTAGTTATGTAACCTGTTACGTGACAAATGAAGTGTTAGCGATGAAGTGAAGCAATGCGTTACTAACATACTGGCTCTTCTTCCTCAACGTACACTCGGCGTAAAAGCATCAGTACTTTCTCTTTTCTGCTCAGTTTTCTTGTAGCTAAGAAACTAAATTTGTCGTGCCATGAGCACTTTGAAGATTTTTCGGGCGGCTGCTCCCTTCTTCTCGGCCTTATAGGTGAAGCGATTACGTTTTTGCCATTTCTGTTTCTTTCCTCGATAATGTTTGAAATCTCTTTGTGAATGTGTGGAGTGATCATTGTGGGACCTTTATGGAAAAAACTGATGTTGAATAATGTCGAGTGACGATTTCGATGTTATGTTATCATATGGTAACAGTTTATAGTAAAAAAAGATAATAATTTGATTGAAAATTGGTTTTAAAAGAGCTAAAAATATTTATTATTTTCATTATTATTGTTATCATTATTATATTGTTATTATTATTATTATTATAGTAATTTCACAAAGTTTAATTTATCGATATCTTTATTAATCTTATCTTAATCGAACAGTATCTTTATTTTAAGTTTAATTTATAATTCATCATTTAGTAGTTTAACTTTGTTGAACAAGAATGTTCTAAAGCAATCGTACAGACAATTTGGATGGCCTGCGTAAAAATAAGTTACAACAAAGACAACTAACTTCAATGATTCTTTAACTTAAATTCTTAAATTCTTAATGATATCGAGTAGAACGTTAACTTTGCATCTATTGAAACATTTCCCTCCTTTGAAAAGTTCATTAGTGTGGTTTAAAAACTAATAGTTTAGTCTAACTTGTTTCGATTCCAAAAAAAGCTTGATTCTTTCCAAAGAACTGTAAATAACTTTATTATCAAGATGCTTTCGAAATTAAGTAGCACACTTACGACTTTGAATAATGGTTGCATTCTCGCTTGCGACCCTGTGCTCTTCTTGAACTCGTCTTCGAGTCAGAAACCCACGAATAACTAAGAAGTAAATACGTTCAGTTTGTACGGCTCTTCTCCACGGCCGCATTAAGTCTATTGTACCTTAGATCCCCCATTGCTTATATTAGCCTCAAAAATAATCCTACCTACACCCTAACGATTTCTTTCCCACCCGTGAAAAATCTAAATTTGCCAGCAAAGTGCGAGGTCTCTCAGCCTTTCCCTCCCTCCCTCACAAAAAAGACACGCTTTTATGTAAACTCCCATCTATCCTGTCAGAGATTGAACAACTGAATAAAGTATGATTTCTTTTAACTCAGATAACAATTAGTAACGGACGTCTTCCTTAACAAGAACAGCTGGAAAACGGAGCTTTTTTCTTTCCATCTAAGCCTGTTTACAAACCAAAATCAACTCTCTCAGACTAAATGTAAACTCTTCAAACCTTATCGCAGAAAATATGGTGCGAGAATCTTCAAATTATTATATATTACAATTAACAGGCATAATAAAGTAATTATTCAAGAATTGTCTTACTCACAGCGATCAAGAAGTAAAGTAAGAAAACAAGGTACCTGTAGCATATTAAAATGTGCAATATTGTAACTTAACAATCCTTGCAGTCAAGTCAGAAAACTGACCCCATCCTCGTTCAATTTTTGACAACTCCCTCCACTTATAGACTAAGATATATCGTCTTTTAAAACCATCCTGAAAGAGCCTGGCAGTGCATGCATTTTGTTCTACTCACTACCCAACACCAATATCAGTAGTAAAGAAATTCAGAAATACAAATATACAATTTTACCTATAAGCCTGACTGCATAGAAGCATGAAACGTCGTGCTGATATTTTGCGTTCCTTTCAGTTTCAATTCTAGTTATAAATTCTCCCAACTAGAGCCCATACTTTTCAATAAAAAAAGTTGGGAGAATTTAACTTTTCATCATCAGTATATGTGTTATTTTGTAAATATTTTGCAGGGAGAGGCTGGATGCTAATAACTGACTGGGACTGAAAAGGTTCACTATTTTTAGTTTTTCACTCAAGTCACCGAATCGTACCCTCAGTCTTTCTCTCGGGAGCTTAGTTTCTAAGTTATCAACTTACCAGATTGAATTCGTACAGCACAATGCACTCTCAACCATTTGTCTTGTTCGTATCTTCTGGCATGCATTCGACGCCGATAAGCTACAAAGTACGAAAAGCTTGCTTAGCGTTCGGTTTGAGCAACACCTTCGGATTATATGTCGAAACTCATGACACCAACTTCCTTCCTGCTAATTTTCTTAGAGAATCCTACGATCGCCTTTACTAATTATCATGCTAGATTTCTAATATTTATTTAAATATTATTTTTCCAGGGGTATTTTATAATACAAATTCTAACTATGGGTGGAATTAGGGTGGTACGGGGTAGTATGGGGTAGATATGCTTTAGAGCTTTTTTTAAAAATACACCTAATTTTTAGCATAGTGTATGTAATATTGATTTCATATACAAGAGGTGTGTGGTTTATAAATTTTTGTAAAGTTAATGTTGTTATCATCGTTACCTCGTTGGATGATGGTTGCCTTGTAGTTGGCAATCCGAAGTTCCTCTCTGTACCGTCTTCGAGCCAAAAACCCTCGCACAACTGTAGAAACAAAAACACGATAAATTAGTCGACCACTGCCTCGCGGGGATTACCACCTTATGGTGGTGAGGCGGTTTGTGTGTCCCTGTGACCTCTAGAGCTATGTGGGCGGGAGCAGTGCTCCTGGTAGGGCCGCCCATGCCAAACAGGTCAGAGTAGGGGGCAGCAGAAGAGTGATCCCCTAGTCTTCCAGGTTGGGGGTTGGCAAGGGCTGATAAACCTCTCCCAGTGTTATCACAGAAATCACAAACAGAGATGGCTCTATGTGCTACTCTCACATAATGATGGTAATAATAATAATGATTTTAATGATAACAATGATGGTGAAGATAATGATTTTGATGATAATGATAACGATGATAGTGATGATGATGATGATGATGACGATGATGGTGATGAAATTCAACAACATTTAATGCGTTTCGTAATCTTCGTCTCCACCTCAGAGAGAAAGAGAGAGCAGGTACTCTTTTAGTTTATGGAGGTCTCTCCCGGACTTAATGAGTGCCGGAACTTTGAAGGGTTTAGATAAGAATTTTAAAAAAAAGGAACCGTGAAGTGAGACCCCTACATACGGGGCATCTTTTCATGGAGGTCTCGAACTTCGCGATCCCAAGGGTCTAAACTCTTGCGTATCAATTTTAAAAAGGAATTGAGAAACCTCAACATACGGGACAAGTCAACAGAGAGAGCAACCGAGAAAACAATTGCTTTACTCACATCTTTTTTAAACTATAGATCTTCTCACCTAAAAAATAAATGCACCTTTTGAACTTTCAGAAATTACCTTTTTGGGCAGTGATAATAGAGTAGAGTCGTTTATACTTCAACTCCCGGTAATGCCGTTTAGCCAGCCAGCCACGGACAACTATGGATCAAAAAGACACAACGGGTGATTAAAATACCCCAATTAGTTAAACTAGTTTATTCTCTAAGCAAAAGTGGCCAAGTATGGTCAGAGTTGCAACTGCACCAAAAACTAATTAATTTGTGACGGATTAAAAGAGTGGGTTTATTTTTTCTTTCAAAAACGTTTTTAATTTACCTTCCAAAATAAGCTCAAACTGCAAGAAAGACCATTAAGCTGATTCAAATGAGAAAAAACCCAGAGCATGCCTCCGTGCACACCCAGTAGTGGGGTTATGATATCAGCTCACCTCTCTGAACAGTGACAACACGTCTTCGATAATCCTCCAACAGCTTGGCGAGTCTTTCCACGTGAAAATACTTCAGAAACACCTTCGTTCGTCCTATCAGCCACTTCTGCATCTTACTCGCATGCAATATCTGGCGACAACTCTCAGCATCTGGCCACACTGTCTGGTGAAGTGGGTACGCAATCACTTGGTACCTATTGGTCAGCGGGTTCAGGTTAACCGTTTTGTTTGGCAAGGTATTGTGGGATGTTTAGATGAAAAGCTTTCATTGCTTCAGCTTGTAAAAGTGACTGAAGTATTAATCCATTAATAACACATAAGGGTAGATACACGTGTTATAAAGTCATTAATACCTAATCAGTGAAATTAAACCTTGATCAACTAAACCTGGATCAATAGGCCTTATGCATGTTTACGTCAAGCACCCCCGAGCCTCGCTTTCGAATCACGAAAGCGTGAATATTTTCATAAACGAAATCCCAAAGCGTCCACAAATGAAAATAATTCCTTTGCGAGCACCTTTTACACGTGCAAAATGCTCACACCTATTTCTTGAATATGAAGCTTGGGGATGAAAGTGACTAGTTTGACGTCAACATGCATAAGGCCTATTGTTCAATGAAATTTCTCAAAGTAAAATTTAGTTAACTCAACGAGAATGAGCGTGTAACTTGTTCATTTAAATTTCTTTTCCTCAGTAGCTAAAAACGGATTCGTTTTTTTCCCAAAGAGAACAAAAGGACACTTAAGAAGTATCAAAACGGGACACTGACTTTAAAGCTTTTCAATTAGCAAAGACAACAAACTTGTCTTTGTTTCCGAGAAATGTATTTTTTAGTTTAAGGATAAACCCTACCTCGATATGAAGTCCCTGAATTCAATTCTCTCTGAGTAGCCCTGAAATTAAAAAGGAAAATTGCCCTTAATATGGAAGAGCAGATATCACAACCGCTACAAATTAGCCCACGCAGTACCACGCCGTCACTCAGCCCACTTAGGGACTGGAGATCAACATTTTATGTCAATGACAAAGGATGCGTTCGAAAAGGATTACATTACTCTGTACGATTTGTGTCGTTGTTTTTTCCTGCAAAGATAACATTACGAGTAAAACTTCAGTCAGTGAGAAAACTTTACAAAAAACAGATATACTTCATAACCGTGACAATCTGGAAGAAATTTTAAAATATAATTCTTTATGCGAATAGTTGGAAAACGCCCATAAAAAAGCCCAAAAAGTTCTTGAAGGGAGCGAAAAGCTGTAAACTTTACTTACATAAACCGATGGCGTATAAATAAATATCTTTATACATCAAGACAGAAAGGAAAAACCTTAACATTACCCGAACACCTTGCTTACATAGAATACTACAAACAAACTGTAGAATTGGCAATTTTCTTCTCAAAATCTCCTTTAAATTTAAGGCAAAGTCTGACGGTTAAACCATACCTGGCGTCGGATTCTGGTTGTTTCCAATACTCCAGTGTAACGCAGCTGAAGTAACACTTTTTCTTGATCGAACATGTGAGGCAACATTTGGTCGTTCGGTCGAATACACCTAGCAGTTCAAGAAAGAAGCTCATAAACACACTCCAAACTAGCTCCCTTTTTCCATTACAATTGACCCGTTATTGGACCACATAGTTTAACATTTCTTTATCCTCCATCGTTCTGACGTACGTTTTATGTTTATAAGTACCATTTGCGTTTAGAGCAACAAAGGACATAAACTCAAATTTACACTTTAGTCAACATTCTGCACGAAACATAGCAAACACTCCAATAACGCGTATAACAAGCCAAAAATAAATAAAGCCAGAAGCTACACTCCCAAAACGTGAAAGAAAACAAAAACACAACGCAGCAAAACATGTACAAACATCAGGCCAGTCAAGAAAGTCGCAAAACGTATTTGACGCACATGTATGCAGAACTCGTCTAATCAAGTGATTGGCTAAAGCCTAGAAAAGACATTAAAGAAACATGCACGTATTTTCTACCAGACAAGGTTTTCATACAACAAATTGGCTCTTTGTTTCTAACTAATTACAATGTGTGATTCCACCTCCATTCTCTCTTACAAAATTTGCTATTAAGTAATATGACTAATACATAACTATTTCCCTCCCTCATAATTTCGACGTGGTAGTGGCCAACTCGAAAGCTTTCGCTCCTTTGACCACTACGCACTTCTTCCTCTTAAAGTATAGTTAATATAATTTATCTCTTATTTTAAGCTTTGATGTAATTGAAAAGGAACTGTAAATATAAATAGGTGCGAAACAATAAAACTGTAAAAAAAAACTGTAAAACTATAGAAACTTACCGTACGAAATGTGACTGGGTTGGTAACAACTTTGACAGTAGGTCCCGTAAAGAAAACTATAAAAACACGGTCACTCATTAGTTAAGCTGCTTGTCACAATCATTTTATGAACTAACAAAATGTCAGTGGCTAACGTACAAAACAATATGACATAACTGAAAGTAAATTCCCACCCCTTGCAAGTTTTGTACCAAGTTTCTTGGTTTTGCTGTTATAAACAACATCTCAAACTCGGGCCACACTTTCAATTTAGGGGATGTAAAAGTTCTTGAAACAGAAGAAAATTCAGGGTTAAGATGCAGCATTAAGGAGGTCATATAGGAGAGAATCGAGAGCCCTTGACTCAACAAGAAAGGTGTTTGATTATTGCAAACATGGGATCGTGTTTTACATGACGTGCCGGGTAAGCTATCACGTGACACTTGCATGGTCCAAAGCTGACTCGGCAAAAACCTGAAGAAGGCCGTATGACACGGTTGAAACGTTGTTTTACACTATAGGAATTTCAGCAAATGATTCAATTTAAATCTATGCACAAATTAAACTAAGACCTACCCTAAAATGCATAGAGACTGTTTGCTGAAGCTTCGAAGCAGAGTTTCCATACGCCTTCGTTTCTTGTAAGCTTAGAAGGCCAGGTATTCTCTGTGAGAAAACGAGGAAAAAATCAGCTGGAAGATTTTTTGCGAAGTCCTTTGCAAAACTGACAAAGATGTGAAAGAACGTTGAGCAACTAACGCAAAAGACGATAACAGGAAAGTCTTGTCATAGTCCTACGGGGAACCTTTTAAGTCAAAGTTTTGACTTTTTCACTTTTTTGACTCAAGAAAACACGAGAGAACAGACAATAGGATCTTACTTCCTTTGGAACGTGTGTATATACAGGAAGTGATTTCTAAAGACTTGTGTTTATAAATAAGACTGATTATCAGTTACGGCGAAATCGTTACCGTTTCTTGAACTTTCGGACTCGGTGTTGTTCTTGGTTGTGAACTAATCCTCCGTTCGCTGGTTATATCTACAAGTGTGAATATTTACCGTTAGAGAAATAACAACCACTTTAAACGTGCTACGAAACTGTCAGAAGATCGCAGACAGCTTCCCATATAAAAGAACAACGCAGTAGTTTTGATTAAAGATCACATTTTGTGTGGAAAAGGATAGTTGAAATTCCTTTGACAGTCTTCTGCTAACCTCAAAGAAGAACCAAAGAAATGAGAAATGAAAGGTCTACAAACGGTAAGACCTTCTTACCCGAGCTGATTCGGCTCTTCATGTTTATCAAATGGCTGAACCAACCATCTCGAGGTCTTATCTGCCCATTTTGAAATGGATGCTCCTTGTGATTGGATGAGGCTGGATTTATGTGCCCCCACCAACCTGGGTCAGCGTCCTCCAGCTGACCGGTGCGCCGCTCCAGGGAGCAGTCTGATTACATTTAGGAAATAGACAGAAAGAAAGAAAAGAAAGACAAAATGGGAAAAACAAAGCTTCCACGTTTAACACGAGGAACTTACCAGGGAGCAAATTAAAGATAAGGAAATCAGAAATGCTGAGCCACGAAAATAAATGAAGAGCTAGAGGAGTAAGTGGCTTTCAAATTATGAGAAAGTCAAACAAAGAAAACCTAAACTGGGCTAGCATGACTGTCTGACACCGAGAATATGGCTGTTGTTACATCGCAACCATCGTTATCAACACAACCATCATCAATCAACTATCTTTGTCATTAGAACAGCCATTATCAATTAACACATCAATGTCAACAACACCACACCAACTGTCATTGTCATCATCACCAATATCTTGATCCATTGTTACCATAGTCTTAATCCATCTTCGTCATCAAGGCTACCAACACAACTCCTACTCGCCCCCTGTAAGCGAATCCAGCATCCACAAATTTTTAGCTCTGGCATCCAACATCTAGAGCATCACAGCTATCAGGATCCGACATCCACTGGAAAGGCATCCTGTATCAAGAGCATCACAGCCATCGGGATCCGACGTCCACTGGAAAGGCGTCCAGAAAAACTTTTGTATTTTGCATCCGGCATCCACAACAAAAATACATCTAGCATCCGCGGATACTACATTCCACGCGTCTAGAAGATAGGGCTCTGGCATCCATTAGTGCTGTGGATGCACACACACAGGACAACTCCTGTTACACTAAAGTCACCAACACAATTATCATTTATCACTGAACATCGTTGTTATAAGAAATTCCATCGTCAGTTATCAACAATAAGCATTACCATTGTCAATATCGTTCGCACCAACATGGCAAAATCCACTAAGAATAATCACTTCAAAGCCGTAATCAATCTATGCCAGTGTGATGTAGGTAAAACTACAACCACTAACAAAGACTGTAAATCAGCTGCTGGAGAATGTAAGAAAATGAAAGAAGAGAAGAACAGAAACATATTCCACCGAGGAACAAATCTGTCGTGGAGCCAAAAGTATATAAGATAGAGCGAAACTTTTGTTTTTTACCTTAACTGAATGCTTTTATGCCACACCTTTATCAAATAATAGAGCCAAAACTGTATCGAAGCTTAAGCACATGACCGAATTAAGAAACTTACCTCGCGGAAGGGGGCTCTGCATCAAGGTTCTAACAAGTCGATTTTCTGTAAAAAAAGAGAGTAGCTGTTTAGGATTTCATTAAAATATCTTACATTAAGAATAGTAATAATGCTTTTAAGAACTATTGACCTGTTGGCCTTGCTCGAATCTGTATTTTGTACTGCTAAGTATACACGAAGACATGTGAGTTAATGAAGATATCACAGTTCAAAAGCTTATAAAAACTGAATGTAATCGAGAGTTAAGAATTGCAAAGCAAACCAATGAGAGACGGCACTCATATTAATTCAATCAATTGCAACCAATCCAACAACTTCACCGCTTTAAAGTAAGCTCATTCTTTGTAATATAAACATTTAAACCTCAGTTTACTAGTAAATGAAGTAATACAAAAACTTCCTAGGATCCATACTGTTCATAGAACAAGTTTGTTCAAGTTTGCTTTGTTTGATCAGTCAATGTTTTCTCATTTTCAGATAGCCGGTTTTGCATGTAATATGTGAGAAAAAGTTAGATATTGATAAACTGGTTGGGGCTGAGAGGGCTAAAGCTCAAACCCGCCGTTTTTTTTGTATTAAGTATATTTGAAAAATCATCGATATAGGAAAACAAGCAGTTCTAAGCAGTTTTTTCTATTTGATTGTTCCCTTTCAAAGTTTAACAGGTCTTTCTAAGTGAAGTTTGCGAAATTATTGCTTACCGCTTGCCCTAAGCAAGTGAACAATCTCAGGTGAAAGAGTGTCACGGTTTTTCTCGAGAAAACTGGTAGCATCATAAGTAACCTACAGAAACAACCAGTGGTGGTACTCAGTGATAATCGCTAATAACAAACACGAAACAACAAAAGAATACAAGCACAAATAAGCATCACTAGCTAGTTAGTCCTTTCTCGAGCCTAAGTGGCTCAAAGGGCCGGCGCTTATCTCCGGTTTCTGTAATGATATACAGATGAGAGCCTTTGATTCCCCTGGACTGAGGACACTAATCCATCGCAGGTTAGTCCCAGTAGAACTGGTACTTAGCTATTCAGCTGAGTCGACTGGAACAAGTCGCCGGGTAAAGTGCCTTGCTAAAGGACATAACACAGTGACGGGCTCGAACTCGTGTCCTAGGATTACGAGTCGAATACGCTAACCGCTCGGCCATTGCGCCGCCAATACTAGAGATTTTAAAATGGTTCATGGAAGATCATAGATACAACATAGTTGAGGTTTACAAGGATAACAACGTCAATCAGAATCAGTGTTACGAAAAAAGTAACAACTCACCTTTCCAGCGTAATGTTGGATGGTAAATGCCGGACACCGTGGATTAGATTCCTTAGCTCGCATATAGAACTTGGCCGTAATATTGTTGTCGAACTTGGCTGTTGTTAAAGAAAAAGAAGTGAACTAAGTTAAGAGGTAAAAGTCATGGTTAGTAATCGATACAAAAGTTAATCTGGTACAGGTCCTGCATTGCGACTGTAGCATAGCAAAAAGACGCTGTTGTTTACGTTTATATTCATGACCACGATACCGATGACACTTTTCCTTACCAATGAGGGTGTAATCGGTAGCTTTGGGAAAGCGGCTTTCTTCATCAAGCAAGGCGAGGAGCCCGAGTGGCTTCTGTAAATATAGAGAAAAAAAAACAAATTACAACTGCCACTGTACGGTCCTTAACGGATATCGGGTTCGTGCAGGGCTCAGTTAATCCGGAGAGTCAATATAATCAATGATTTTTTGAAAGTTCGTTCTAAAGAGCAATGGCAAATTATTTTTTGCTATTGCTATCGTTGTTCATTTGATTAAAAGTAGAACCTTGGTAACTTGAAATGCCAAAGGATTGAAAATTCTGCTTGAATTAAAGGGTAATTCAAGTTAACGAGGGTTCGAATTATCAAGATTCAGCTATATGTTAAAGCGAACAAACAGACATGACGTAGGTGCTGACCAACCTGTAGGAACATGTCAAGTAACGGTCTGTTGTCATCGAACGTTATCTCCTCGAGTGAAATGCCTTCCAAGCGATACTCTTGCTGTAAACAACGACAAACCAATCAAACCCTTAGCAATACGTGCAAATCAGAACAAGAAATGCAACATGACGCGAAAAACACTTAAAATTTTTTAGTAGTATAGCATAACAGTTTTATTGAAGCTTGTAACTGTGTACTAAATATTCCCTTAACGGTTTATATGGAGAAGATTCCTCAAGATTCGTGCAATGATTCCAAACAATCACGCAAGGATAACCTCATCTACTCCACTGAAAGTTCAAAAAAAATTTTCTCATTAACGAATTGTATGGAGAAAATTCAATATTATACCTTCCAAGACTATGTTCCAAACAATCAAAGTAAATCTCATTTACTCCATTAAAAGTTGTTTTTTTCTCATTAGTGAATTATATAGAGAAGATTCCATAATACTCCTTCCAAGATTCCAAAAAATCAAAGTTAATCTTATCTGCTCCATTGAAAGTTGATTTTTTCACATTAACGAATTATATGGAGAAGATTCCATAAAATTCCTTCCAAGATTCCAAACATTCAAGGATAATCTCATCTTCTCTATTGAAAGATAATTTTTTTCTCATTAACGATTTGTACGGAGAAGATTCTACAATATTCCTTCCAAGATTCTAAGCAATCATGGACAAAAACAGCTCCCACATACTCCACTGAACTTTAAATTTTTTCTCATATCTGAATTTAGAAAAGCGAAGATCTATACTAACACCAGCATACATCTTTTTACAAAACATGTTCGTTTGGCTAAATCAAATGTGATTCTACGAAGTATGTCCACGGAAAAAACTTTGCAAACTTATGTATACTTGTCAATGGAAAGCAATACCTGTTCCCAAGAAAATATCTGCTGGTTAAAGTAGAACTGAATCTGCTCGTTGGCGATGTTGATACAAAGCTGTTCAAAGGAGTTTCTGTTGAAGTTCTCAAAGCCAAAAATGTCAAGGATTCCGATCCGGTATTCGTTGTCTCTGCAAAGAAATAGATAAATTCTTCACGAGTAAGTTTCGGTATCACAGACTTTAACTTGCAAGTAAACAAATAAAATAAACTTAAAGTTTTTGTTTATCTAAACCATAAAGCCTCTTCGCTTACCCTCTCCATTGGACGAAGTCTTGGTTGCGCTTGTCGAAGTTTAACAGCGTGTTTATCTTGTGCACAATCCAAGTGAAAAGCTTCCCATATAATGCCTGTAAATAAGAGTTAAACTTTAGCGCTTTAGCGGTACATCTTATTAACCTCCTCTTCTCAAATTTAATTACACATCGACTCCTAGAAACAAAGGGATAACTTAAGTTTTCAAGCTTGCAGTTGTGCTCTTGAATACGGATCTGATTCAACTAGTGTCGAGTTTAATTGCGCAAAGTCCACTCAAACGATTCCAGCTCATAACATTAATAATAACAAAAATAATAATGACGATAATTAATAACAATAATAATAATTATCAAATAAAAATAATTGTCTAGTAAAAGGTATAGTCATGCGCATATTACCTTGGCCATTGCATCTCTGCAATCAATTGCTTGAGCAACAGTGTTGTTTCGGACGATCGTTTCACCTAAAAAGGAGTATACAAAACATTCACTCAGTACACACAACACACTAATGAATTAACGACACACGCCATCGCCTTAGCTTTTTCGGAATACACTCTGAGCAGGGAAATCGAAAAAGGTTAATGTCTCAATATTAAAACACCAGCTGTAGATTTGTTCTCATCGACATCATATCAATGAGAAAAAAAAACTTTATCTTGAAATGGAAACAACTTTACCAGTTACCTTAAGAAAAAATATGTAAAGTTATTTGGGTTTTAGTCTGCTATTTAACCATGCACAGATAGCGGTGACTGTTTACTGATAAGTATGACAGAAGCTTTCGGCATAAAAATCAATGTCGTTGTTATGCTAGGCATCTCACCCTTTTCCTCATACACTTTTCCAATAGCTTTTATCAAGGAGCGTGAACATGTCTATTCTAATTTTAAATTGTCTACTATAACAAACAAAATGATATGAACGAGAAGTAAACATAGTTTGAATCGCACCTCTGGTGACGTTGCTGTTGGTGGTCAGTGCATCTTTCAGCTCCACGGCGTTGATACACAAAAGTGATGACACTATGAAGTACAAGACAAGGAACGGTTCCATTATCGGATGGCTAATTCGTGTAGAAGACACAGAATATTGAACACATCAAAAGCTTACTCCAACATTAAATCAACCAATCATAAATTTTATTTAATTCTGTGTCTTTTACACGAAGTTAGAGCGTTGGTTATCTTTCTATCTTATTGCACTGGTTAAAAAACGTAACAAGGCTTCCATGATTTCGAAAAAAAAACCTCAGCGAGTATTGCAGACTGACTTTTTTCAACATTTCATATTATGTCTATATATGATTATCAGGTTCTTTGTGTTCAATGTGTTTTCCAGCATTCGTGTCCATTCCTATTAACTCTCATTTATACAGCTACAAACAGTTAGAAAGCAACGTGCTTTCGTGGAGCCAGCTCAACTGGAAAAAAACATATCAAAGGGTATCACGGGTGTCTAGAAAGGACAACTTTTAAGAGAGAATGATTTAGTGGGCTGTTTTCTTACAAGCGCGATCACGTAAGGTCTCTTGAGAACTAGTCAAACTGATTTGAGTAAACCGATCAAACTATTTTACTTACCAACATGGAGGAGCTGACCGTTCACCACCATGCTTTTATCACTGATGTGTAACACCGTCTCGTCCTCAGTGAAACGAATGTCACCAATGTGAATGATAGCAGCGATTATAGACAGCAAGGAAGAAACGTCCTACGGATAGACAACAAAGAGATGAAGCAAACTGTTAGTTAAACTAAGAGATTTTACACATGTAACAGTATAGACAGAAATTGCAAGGAAGACACATTGTACGGATAGACAACAAACAACTGTAGTAAACTGAGTAGTAGTAACTAAGGGATCGCACACATGTGACAACATAGACAGCAATTGCAAGGAAGACACGCTCTACGTACGGACAACAAACAGCTAGAGTAAATTGGTCATTGAAGTAAAACCCATTTCGAACGCCGTGCTAAGCACACCTGAAATTTGGAAACCAATCTTCAGCACGCCTTTAGCACGGCGTTTGAAACCATACCGTGCCATAGTCGGTTAGCGCGACATGCCGACCGGTACTACACGACTTTAGCTTGAGCTAAATGAAGTTTGTTTTAGATGCTGTGCTTAACCCGCGCCAGGGTCGAACTAGCTTAGCAGGACTGTAGCACGACAATTGAAACGGCCCTAAGAGATCGTACAAAAGTGACTAAATCTACCACTTTCTCTAGTAAGATGTTTTGTGATTACTTTGATCCTTGTCACTGCCATGCGAGTTAGTAGATCACAAAGCCATTGACTGAGACCTCCTGATAGATACATACTTTTACTGAGTTAAAAAAAATTGGTTTTTTTTCGCAAGAAGATTCTCATTTTTGACTAATCAGATTTTAAAGCAATAACAAGACACAGCAATAACGTTCGTTTTGGTGACAACATTTCCAAGATAAAAAAAATAAGAAGAAAAAACAATAATAGCGGCCAATAATAATAATAATTATAAAAATAAAATTCTACCACTGATAGCATGTACCTCGTGACTGAAGCCGATAGTATTAAGACAACACAAAACGTCCTCGAACTTTTTCCGATTGCCAGCTGTGTTGACGACGTCATAAAGTGTTTGTCCGCCAGTTTGGAGGTAGCTGGAAGTAAATCATGACGATACGTATACTTCGAGTAACAACTTTGATAATTCATAATAACTAATAACTCATTAGCCTGATTTTGCGCCTTTTAGCGTTTAAATGATCTTTTCCTACAGTTGTCTTAACATAAGCAAGTTTTAGAATTGCACTAGTTTTTTATCTGTTCACTTAATCATTCGTCCATTCATTCATTCAATCATACCTTCCTTTTCGTTCATCTGTTTATTCGTTTATACCTTCACTCATTTATTCGTTGCTTGGCAGTTTGCTCACTCGTGCACTTGCACATGCTTTTATCGATAATTGTTTTGTAAAGTCCAGTAATTTCATTCTTTACTGTTATCAATAATCATGATTTATTCCTTCAATTTCATATAACTTTTAAAGTGAATAAACAATCGATTCAGATTTCATGATGAGGAAAGCTCAAAGTCAGGGCGTGAAAATCTTACTGTTTTACTCACTTGTGTTGTGAATGATGTTTGAAGGAGTATTTTTCCAGCTTTCTCTGGTGAGCAAGGCCAGCGATGATGTAGTAGAAAATGTGGAAATTCCTTTCTTCTCTAATAGAACCATGAACAAAATCATATTTAATAAAACATGAAGTCTTTATCCTTCCCGACAATGACTCTTTGCGCGATGTTGAGCTAAATTAGTAACCACTAACATCAATTGGACTGAGCCGTTTACAACAACATTGTTTAATGAGCCACAAAAACATGCAACCGGAAATAAAGGTGCAATGAAGTTACTGGTCGTAAGTATTCAATTGCATAAGGCCAGTGACGACAAATTAAGACTTTGAAAAGGTTTTAGCATAATAGTAATACTTTCGTGTAGTGTCTTTATTTTGCATGCAACTTCAGAATTTTATTCTTTTTTCACCTCTAGTAGTTAAATTTGTTTTATCTCTTTCATTTATCTCATTACCAGGTACTGTACATGGGTTAGTTAAAGAGAAAACGGATGTTGATAAATTAACAGGGCGCGATGAGGGTAAAGACAAGATAACAAAAGGGAACCGTATTAACATCAAGTTCAAAATTTCCTTTTTATACTTACGCAGATTGGGAAACCACTCTGGATTTCTCTAGAAGGTATTCCGAAAGTTTTGCTGCAAGGAAACGCAAAAAAACACACGAAAGAACGAATCAAGGGGGTTACAAAATATACGCAAATACAAAAGTTATCAAACTCCAACTTAGTACCAACCGAGAAATTGTACTCGCTCGTCGTATCTTTTAACTTTTCATCTTCTTTTTTGAGGTTTGAGCTTAACGTTTCATCGTTGCAAAATCTTTTCAATGTAGATTAATATCGAGCAATCTTGACCCTTACAGGAGATGGTGTCGCTAATAGTTAATTAATTTCATTTGCACTAATTAATAGTGTATAAACAGTAAAAATGATGAGAACAAAAAAACTGATACTTTAGATCTTTTAATCAATAACAAATGGATCATGGGTTCAATCTCGTCTTTAGACTCAGAATTTTTCTAACTTTATTTATTTGATTTCTCAAAGCTGTGTCTTCTCGGCAAGATTTGCAAGCTATGCCTCAATTCCTACCTCCAGTTAAGGCACCATTTGGAGTAAAATGCAGCTCCAAGTATTTTCCAAAACGACTGGAGTTTTCATTGATGACTGTCTGAGCATTCCCCAACGCTTCCATTAGTGGGTTCACCTGAAAACACACGCAATCTCAGTTACAGATACAGCAAATCTCTTGGTAAAAAGCAGCTAGTACAAAAGAATTACAATTACACTTTCTTAACGTGGTTCATAGCAGGTTCGTTCAACTTCAGAATTTCAAAAATCCAGGGTTTTCCAGGGCCGTTTTTTCGTTTTTCCAGGGCTCTTTAAACCCACAATGAAAATAATAATGTTCACAATCACCTGTTTAAACAACGTTTTTAGATTTATTGAACTTAATGAAAAAACAACATGCAAAAACTAAGTCTAAAATCTTAAGTTTTGTTTGAAAACGCATTATTTAGCGAATTTAGTTTCTTCAACGAAATTCTATGAAATTTTCCAGGGCATATTAAAAAATTCTCCAGGGCTTCAAAAATTCTCCAGGGTTTTCAGGGCGCTAAATGTTACGGGTGAAGAAAATACTACAACAAGTCAGTGGCAATATATTTTTAGCTACATCGGCCCGCTAGTTAAAAATGAATACAGTAGATAGAATAAAGTCAATAAACTTAAGTTTAGAATATATTAGTAAAATTAAAATCCTGAAGAACCTTTAGGCGTACACTGAGTCACCGACCCATCATGTGTGCCGACTATCAAAATAGGAAATCGTTTAACTAAAAAGACTCCAAAGTCTACAGTACCTATGAAATTTTCCAGGGCATATTAAAATGTTAGCTTTTAAGTTATTCCAGGGGGCCAGTGCCCTTTGAAGCATATCAATTTCACTTTTTTTTATCTACTTGTAAATGTTATTATCTGGAGGGTACAAATAAAGTTGTTGTTGTTGTTGTTTTTGTTACCTGTAGAATTTTCTCTTCCAGCGTTCTGTTTCCGGCCTAAAAATTCCAGTGACAACTATCAGTATTTACGTATTTAAAACTGTATAAGAGAGAAAGAAAGGATGAAAGGAAGGAATGAAGGAAGAAGAAAACAAACAAAAAAGAGAAAAAAATATTGGAAAGATTGTTGGATGACTGGATGGATAGAAGGAAGAAAGAAAGAAAGGAACGAACGAACGAATGAATCTGAAAAGGTTGTTCGATGAGTAGGTGGATGGAAGAAAGGGAAGGGTGGAGGAAAGAAAGATATTTAAATGGATGGATGGACGGATAGATAACTAGATAAGTACCTTTCCTAGTTCAGCGAGCTGTTGCACGAGGAAATTGGCAGAGACTGTCTTGCCTGCTCCGCTTTCCCCACTGATTAAACAGCACTGAAAACAATATGGCACTCCCATAAGCAACCACATGTCACAGTTTACTCAAAGAGAAAAAACATTGCAACGTTTTTCCTTTTAAAAAGGGACTTACGCACAATTCTTAACTGTCCTGTCCCTGGGAGGAAGGAGGAACGAAGAGCTCCAATTAACTATACATTACGGAAAGACATTCGGAAGACATAAGTGACGGCAAATTTGGCTGCAGGCTAGAGAAGATCAGCAATATTCACTTGCGGGCATGTCGATCTGGGATACGAGTTTGGTTGATATCCAGGGCCGTTCTCACAATCAGTTATCAGCTCTCTGCAGTAGTTTAAAACTACAACTAATCCCATGACTAATACTAGTGACAACATCAGGCTTGAACAAGGTTGGAACAACTCTGATAATGAAGAGAACGATGGTGGTGTGGGCGGAATGGGTATAATAATGTCAGTGATAACAACAATAACAGTAAAAAGCAAAAACAAGAAAGGGACATTTACCTGAGGTGTCTTGTTATGAATCATCGCTTGGTACGTCATGTCTGCAACCATGAAAATATGCGGGGGTAGAGAACTCTTTTCCGTGTTCCTGTACATCAAAGAGTGCTACAGCACACAAAAGAAAAAAGTAGCTGTGTTTACTAAATTCAATCTACAAACTAGACTATCTCTATACAGTTACTTCACGTATTTAGTTAACCGGCTAAATTGGGTTTAAGTCGTTCTATGGTTCGATGGTTTTTTCTGGTTATTAAAAACATTTACAAGGCCAGCAAACAGCCTTCAAACGTATGGGAATATTTATTGATTTACAGTTACAGCTTATACTTATTAGTGAAGATAAAAGACTAGGACGAACAGCTTTTAAAACGTCCATGGTAGGCCAAAGAACGCCCTCGACAAAGCCATGGTTGGAACCCAGACCTCGCGCTTGGCCATCACAGTTCTAACCGGTTAAGCCAAGGTCGTACGTACTTCTATAGAGATTGCTCTGGCCCTAGACAGTACCTGCTTGCTGTAGATGTTGAGAGACCGCAGAGGATTGATAGCGATCAGAATATCCCCGATGTAAGTGTAGATTTGGTCTCCTAGATAGCGTTCTAGCAAGTGACTCAGTATGGTGTCCTCGTTCAAGCTCGACAGACTGGCCAGGTCATCCACCATCAGCATGTCTCGACTGCGTCTCACGCTTTTCTTTGGGTGTTTGTGGTAGTCAACGTGTTCGCTCCGGCTCATGCGCTCACGGCTGCAGCAAGAAAGTTTGAATTGTATCATATTCATAACACCAAAAATTAGAATAACTAGTTAACCCAGACAAGGGCCATTTAAGGTTCCACCTGGTTTATCAAACCCTTACAAACTACAAAACGATTTAACAAATGTTGTTTAGGGAAACGATTTTAGTCTAACGGTTTCGCGTAGATCTTGCTTTCCCTACTTCATTCGCACAGTACTGAATAACTAGATAATAATTAATAGAAACACTCGTCTTGCTGAAGGAAATATCTAAAATTGATAGCCGGGATACAGTATCTTGGGCAAGCTGCCCAGCTCTGGCAGTTTAACCTGTCTGCTTATTGTTTCGAGAAAAAACAAGATTTATTATAAAGTTTTGTTAGTTTAGTTTATAACTTGAGTATGACGCAAAAGTTTACAGAGTGACTAGTATATCTAATTAGTTGTAGGACAGAAAAGCTACATTAAGAGCACTACTGTACTACTTCTTGATGGTATACCTTTCTGGAAAAATGGCTGAAAGTATCAAATCGTTAGAACTAAAGAAGACACTAACGCCACAGAACCATCAAAAGTACGATTCATAATAGGTTTGGATCACGTTCGTTACAGTATATTGCACTATATAACACTGCACGAGAAAAAGTGTGATTTCTAAACTGAGCTGTTTCTGTACAAAGTCTTTTCTATCTATACAATTCGTTTATAATCTTGCGTCATCACGTACTGGAACTTCAAACTCTAAGTCAAATAAGGCGGGACGTTGCTTCAACTTTTTCATTGTCTTCTTAAGGTGAACATGTGAAGAGAGTACCATACTGTTTTAAAACAGAAGTAAAGAAAGTTGTCCCTGTAGTTCACTATAATCAGTTTTGCACCATCACACTCACTAGAACCTCAAAAACTAAGTCACATAAGGCGGGACGTTGTTCCAACTTATTGATTGTCAGTTCTTAGAGTGAACATGTGACGAGAGAATGTTAGTGTTGCCACAAGTAAGGAATAAAGTGTAATGTATACCTGGAGCTGTGGGAATCGTTGGTCATCTCTACTGTAATCCCATCCTGGCCCTGATACTGATGATCCATCACTCCCATCAACTTGCGTCGCAACTTCCACATGATGGAGAAAATCAGTTTAGTGATCAAGATGCATTGAGATCATTCGCGAAAAAAACCAGAGTGTGCTTCAAGGTGTAAAAGGGGAATATGACCTTGTATGCATCGTTTGATCGTGAGGAATCTATTTAGTGATTTTGAAAACATTTCTTTATCTAAGAGAGTAGACGTTACGGCCATTGGTATTGGTTTTCAAGAACACAGGAGCCAGCGAGTTTCATTCAGAGTGTTTATAACTAAATCCAAAAGACTCATGGAAACAGATACTTTAAAAACTTCGATAAAACTTCATGATAAAGAACAAGATAAGATTGTATAAAAGATGTAATAGGTAAGTTCACAAAATCATCAATAATTTAGAAGTTTCCATTTTTAATAATAAACAAACCACAATCATGCACAGCTTGATATAGAACGAAAGAACGTTTACTAAGACCTACGATCCAATAACGGCGTCCATGGGAATCTGTGGCACATTGGATTATTGTTATGGGAAAACCAGCAAGATAACACAATTTGTTTGTTTTGATTCGCAAACGAAACACTTCTAGCAAGTTGTTTGTAAGTCGTCACCGACATTCGATTTGAAAATGTTTTCAGTTCGGCGGTACAGATTAAAGTCAGATCTTTAATTGATTAGCATCGGCAAGTGGAATGTCTATCCCGAGTTTCATTTATTAATTTTGATACCAAATTGATTTGATATTAAAGAGAAGCGTTTTGTTTGGTTCAAAGCGATTCATCGTTGCGTAGCGATTTTAAATGAAACTGTTGTTAAACAACGGTAATACACTTATCTTTGCTCAAAGGTTTTATTCATAGAATTTTCTTTTCATTCGCGGAGACATTTTTTGATATCCTGAAGACACTGACAGAGTCCAATGCTTGGCTGGTTAAGTCCCAAATCCATCACAAAAGGGAACGCCTCACATTTTGCAAATATTCCAAAGGAAACCAAAATTGTACAAAAATTTAGATTAATTTTTCTGATCTGCAGAACTACCCTAGTTCTCTACATAAGAAAATAATTATTCGATTATAAAAAAATGGGATTTATTGACCAAAAACAAAGTCATTTTGAATCTCCTAACTCTGAACCCCGTAGCCTGCGAAGCGGCTGTATTTTAGGGGAGAGGTTCACGGAGCGGGCCGCCAAATATAACCGCGCGAGCAAAAGGACCTGGGGAGAGGAAGGAGAGAAACACATGTGGCCTTTTTTTCGCTCGCACTTTCAAGTCTCAAGGCGCCGACACTTGGTCTAAAAAACAGCCGCTATGCAGGCTATGAACCCTGGGCTTCCGAAGAGATCTGGAAAGATGAAACTTTTACAGTACTTTGAGCCAAAATGACGAGCAAAAAAAATTAGAAAACAAAAAATAAATTAAATTAGGGCAAACAATTTAATGGGGTGAGTTTTCCAAATCATTCCACTTAACTTTAGAACAGTTAATGTTTAAGTTAAAATTTTTGTTTTTAAACTCACCTCATTTCGCTTCTGTGGAACCCAGGCCACAAACGGATGTTTCAACAGTTCCGAAGCATAAGGTCTCTTTTCAAAGTCTTTTACCAAACATCTAAAAAAGTCGTTGATATTAGTTGCAGTTTTCTAAAAAGTGACGACTCCGTCCGTCTGGAGATCTGTTTTCGTACAACTATGTATGTGCTTTCAACGTATTTTTTTTAAAGCCAATGTAGCCATGCTGAAAATTTTTTAGTTCACATTCTAGAACCAACTCAGTTCGCCCGTTGCCCGAGTAGAAAAAATTGAAGGTTCGGGCCACGTAGTCTTTCGTCGGTCGGTAAACTTTATTCCAACGAAGGACAACAATCCAAATGTTAGCAACTTCTATTTTTCCACAGTGTAAAGCTTAAAATATTTAGCAACTGTTTCTAGGGAGGGTAGGGGGCGCGAGCATACCTTCATGGCCGTATATCTATCGCTATTTCTGACGTCTCCCCCCCCCCCATTTTGTGTAGAAACACTGACGCAGCGTCTCACCATCATCGCATTCATTGCCCGAGGAGTTAACGTGCTTATAAACCATTTTCAGTAGAAATCGAATCGCCCAGGGAAGTTGGAATTACTTGGAATTATAGGGGTTTAAGTTTAACGGGAAAAAATTTACATATGAGGTAAATCCAAGAGACAGATCAGTGATCAGATCAGTTTCGAGTTAGCAGGGAATTCGAATTATCAAGGGTTCCCCGGATTTATCGATGTTCAACTGTAATCAAGTTGATAAACTTGAGTGTGACTATGATCATTGACTTTTTATTGCCGGAGAAGGCGGGAATGGACTTGATATACGTCAGATCATATCAGTTGTCAGTCAGTCGGGGATAGCGACATCTCGACATAACGAAAATGGTCGAAAAAACAGTAACTGCATAATCACTTTGATGTATAATTAAAGAATTTTCATACCATTGACTTATTACGCCGGTCATGACGCATGCCATGTTCAGACTGAAACACTGAAGTAAACGCACATAACGTATAAACCAGTTGACAATTAAAATTCTACTCTTCTGTTATCGTTCTCAGTCTAAACGCTATATGCAACTATTTGGTTCATTCTGACGGTGTCATGCGACATGCCGAAATATTTGAAAAATCTTTAGTTATACATCAAAGTGCTTACACAGCTTCAGCAGAAGTTATTTTCATCAAGCTTAAGTGAAAAGTTCGTCTTCGATCAAACGTTTGGCAAAGAAAACATCTTCTAATGACTTAGATTGCTGAAACACCAGTCCTTATGCACACTCGCACGGAATATCAAACTCATTCCAGATTGACTGCTATTTTTGAGTTTCAACTCTTCACCAGGATACCAGAATGAGTTGAAAAACCAGTCATGTTTGAAAGTCCTACGTGCGTAACAAATAAACTGCATCGTATTTTCGTGCATTGGAACGCACCACACAATGCAGTTTAAGTTTATTTCAAGCATAGTTCAGCAGGACTACTTCAATGTCGCAGTTGGACGTAACATTAATTACGCGCAAGACTGCTCATTCATTGACTTACAAATCCATCGTGCACGTGAGCTGACAGGAGTCTGCGTAGCAAGCGTAAGGAGACTGGTGAGAGTGAAGGCTTCTCTTTTCCCCAATCCCCTTGCACCTAGTACGCATACTAGCTGACAGCTTGGCTAGCCACACCCCAGATCCCCCGCGGGCAGAAGCTTAACTACTTCTTATTGCGTATGTTATGGACCTTAAGGGAGTGTGTGAAGAGGATTAGGCAGTCGGAATTGAATTCCTGAATGAGTGAAACTTAAAAATAACGGCTAAAATCAATGAAGAAAGGTTCGGAAAACACAGCAAACATAAAAGGAAGTGTGGATATACAAAACTGAAGAATAACAAAACGGATATATAAAGGTTATAAAGATCAGGACTTGAAAACCCCTCAGGCAGAAAAGCTTTCAAAAGTCCTGACTTGCAAATCTAATCTCCTTCATTTCTATTCATCAGTGTCTTCTGTATTTACTGCACCTTCTCAAATATTGCGTGTCATTCATTCAGGCATGTCGGTTCTAACTGTGTGACTTTAGCTATGTTCGTGACCGGCTGAAATGCTTACCTTGCTATGAAGTCTTTGTAGTCACTGGACCATTTATCAGGCTTCTTTAGTTTGGGAGGTTTACTCCTAACAAGGGTCGTGAAACGTAACCATTAGAGACCTTAAGTATGAGACGTCGGTGCTGCCACGGAGGCAAACCGGAAATCAAATGTCAGTAGTTGACGCGTACTTGCACATGTCATGCGGTCGTGGTGATCTTCACGGAGGTGAAAAACGACTTGGCGGCCTCCGTGACGATCACCACGACC
>JAOBAT010062019.1:0-25012 GCA_026413305.1 Hydrozoanthus tunicans | reverse complement strand
TGAGTGAAGTGAATAGCACAAAGGCAAGGCGGTATACTTAGGTGAGACTGAAAGACAATAAAAAGTTAAGTTATGCTACAAACTATTAAAACATATGCATGATTCATTCACTTGCTTGGTACTACCTTTCTGGTTTTATTTATTTTTTTCCTGTAAGCGCAAGATTCAAGATATAATACAGTTACTTTGGGGGGTCCAAATCCGCGGAGGGGGTCCATATCTGCTAGCGGATTTGGACTCCGGGAGTCCATATCTGCTAGCAGATTGGACCGGGGGGTCCAAGTTAGGGGGGGTCAAAATCCGCTGTGACATCGTATTCATCAGTTACGATTTGGCGGCAGTCGTTTTGCAGATAGATAATGTAGTTTCAAAACATATTCAATTCAACCGCAAATCAAGTAGAGGCGGATTCATTAATGGTAACATTGGAAGAATGGAAATCTCTTCGTAAATAATGACGAATAGCGTTACTGTTTGCCATATAGCGAAAAAATGTCGGTACGCTAAGCCT
Source organism: Hydrozoanthus tunicans (assembly GCA_026413305.1). Classification (NCBI taxonomy): domain Eukaryota; kingdom Metazoa; phylum Cnidaria; class Anthozoa; order Zoantharia; family Hydrozoanthidae; genus Hydrozoanthus; species Hydrozoanthus tunicans. Next base: position 24,501 of record JAOBAT010062019.1, on the reverse strand, counting down.
GGTTTCCATATGATCTGTAAAGCCCGGGATACACTAGGCGATTTTATACGCCGGTCGCAGCGAAATTGATCGCCTTCGAAACGTGGCGTATTTCATCGCTCGTATCTTACATGCTAGATGTGAGCGATTTAATACGCCAGTCGCTGCGATCAGCGAAATTTGCTATCGCAGTAGGTAACACACTAAACGAATTTGAGGGAATTTCGCCAATCGCAGCGATCGACATATATAAAATCGCCTATTGTTTCCCGGCTTTAGCAATCCTATTAAAAGCGCTGGCCGGCGTGCGGGAGCAAAAAATAGCTGTGTTAACAAAAAGCCTTTTCAAATTTTTCAAGCACCACGATTTCTCAGTTCTCGTTGGGAAGTTTTTTATGATTCTACTTGATTTTACTTTTTATCAGACATATGTAAATTACTACCTACTATTTTATTAACATATATATTGTAAAGCGCTTTGGGTCTTTAGGAGAAAGGCGCTATAAAAATAGTTATTATTATTATTATTATTATTTTACAGGTGATTTAAGAGGAACAATGGTATGTCGGCGACTGTCGCAAGCCATCCCGATATTAAATTTTTTGGATCCAAATTTTTCTTTGTCGGCGCGGTCGTAATGGTCGGGAAAGTAGAATCGAGTGTAACTCTCCCGCTCATTCAGAACATGTGTCAACCAGGCTTAACAAAAATCAACGAAGATTTTTTCATTTTATGAGCAACAACCTTTGTAGTTTACATTTCTTATTTGGCAGCTTTGTCCTACTGAAATAAAAATGTATTTGGTTTGAAAAACAGGAAATTGGCTCGTATGATCACGTATGAAATCACGTGAATTGGCCAATAAAATGCAAAGTTTCATTCCTTTTTTACCAGTTCATGATTAACTTACCGTTCTTGGGAAACAAAATTCAGAAATTCGTTGTGAATGCGAGGGACCGCAGTGTATATTATTGTCAACTTTTTCTTACCGGATATAGTAAGATTTCTTGACATAGTCCGTCAATAGAGAAAAATGCTGAATAAATCGCTTATACTAAAGTCTGTTTATTACAAAAAGAACATTCTCCGCAAAATTGTTGGTGGGGGTTTTAGCCCACCCAGACCCGTAGAATACGTGCTACCGGTAGGAAAAAACTACTTCTGTGGCTATCCTATTATCACATTCACATCCGGATTGTTTTTGTTGGAGTTGTGGCAAACTTGTTTGTTTTCACACGGCGGGGTATCATGCAGTTGTTGTTATCGCAGTTTTTACTTGACATTTTTTACAAACTACAATGAACTGAACAGCAGTCAGACTCTGAAGTTGCTTTGAAAAAGAAAGGCTTGGAAAAATCGCCACTTCAACAAAAAAGAAGAAACAACTGGAAAGACATTGTACAGTATTGTAACTTATCAGCACTGCATATATCTACATTGATGTGTCTTTCTTTTTGTTGGTTGAATATTAAGTTAAGTTCTGCTATTACCAACCACCACAATATACTGCTACTGCTGCTGCTACTACTACTACTTCCATTATCACTACCACTACCATTGTAATTACCACTACCATTGTAATTACCACTACCATTACCACTACCACTACCATTTCACTACACTTACTACTACCAATGCTATTACCATTACAACTACCACTACTATTACCATTTTCACTACCGCTACCATTACCATTACAATTACAATTACCATTACAATTACCACTACCACAACCACTGCTAGTTTTTGTAGGAAAATAATTATCTATTGACTTGGGCAATACTAATTTTAGGACAATGTTTATTCGATGATAATAGTTATTTTGGGACACTAGTAATTCCAAAATAATACTAATTCTAGGGTAACACACTTTCTAGGATAATAACGCCATTCAAGAATAATAGCAGTTCTAGGATAATTCGATAATACCATATCTAGGACTATTATTTCTAGGATTATACTTATTCTAGGGCAGTTCTAATTCTAGGATAATAGTAAATCTAGGATAATACAATTTCTAGGATATTACTTTTACTAGGGTGTTGCTTTTTCTAGGATAATACTTATTCTAGGGCAGTTCTGATTCTAATACCATATCTAGGACTATTATTTCTAGGATTATACTTATTCTAGGGCAGTTCTAATTTTAGGATAACAGTAAATCTAGGATAACACAAATTCTAGGATATCACTTTTTCTAGGGTGTTGCTTTTTCGAGGATAATACTTATTCTAGGGTAATAATACTAGTTTCTAGGATATTATTATTTCAAGGTTAATACTAATTCTAGGGTAATAGTGATTCCAGGTTGATATATACTAATTCCAGAATAATACTGATAATAATAATAATAATACTAGTTCTACAACTATGAAAATAACGTAAGTGTTCTCACCACTTCGGGATCGGGAATTATCTTGACCTCGACTTTTATTAAGTGCAAAAAAAAACACCGTTGCCTTGCTATGAGCATTTTTACCTTACAACTAGAAAACCTAAGTACAACTGAAAGGTACAACTGACGATTGTTTGTTGCTACAGTAGACTTAGTTAACTTTAAGTTTGACTAAGGTTTTTTGGTATCTTTTAGACTGATCCTTACATTGCTGTGCACGGTTAAAAAAACACGTACTCTCATTGTTTCGCAATTCTTCCCGTATCATGTCATGGCAATGAGAAAAACATCTCTTCAAAACATTAGATTCTTATGTTTTAATTAACAGTTGTTGAAAGAAAAATCGCGTGTTTCTTCAAATGTTCACCGACGATGCGAATACTCATAGTATCACTTCGCGTGTAATGCCATGCGTAACATTTAGCACTAATTATAACTCATAAAACAGCAATGTTGTTTTGCAAACAATCATTCAATACCTTTCGTTCCGTAGATAAATTATTTTCATGAAAGCACAGCTGTCGTTAAGATAATATAAGGGTGTGTGCTCACATGCAGCTTAATTTTGTACTGACATCTATTTTAAGTTCGCAAAACAAGGAGCCTGGTTATTTATAGTTTGGATTTCAACTCATTTGATTTTTTTTTCTTTAAAACTCAGTTTTTAAAAAACTTTGATGCTTCATCTTATTTATTTTGGAAGCTTTAGCCTCGAAAACAATAACTTGTAGTTCTCTCTCGTTTTTAATATATTGCATTATTTGTTGTATTACCATGTTAGCTGCACTGTAGAGCTATGAATCGTAAGGGTTTCGTCTGGTTGGAAGTGTTAACAAGGTCGAGGGATTTTCTCGAAAGTTGATATTCTTCAGCACATCCCGCGGAAGTGCAAGGTCTTTTTAAGCTGTAAAACTTTGCACGATATTTTCTCCAAAATTGGCTGTTCTCGCTTTTGGCCATATTCTGTTACTAGTGTTAGATGTTGAGACAGGCAGGTCGGCTATCCATACAGGATATTTTCCCCTTCATTGCAACGTAGGATTTATTGTCTCATTTTTTGTTCTTTTTTAGTTATGTACTGCCTCTCCTTTGCATTTCTACGTACGTGGCTAAAAAATAACAGACAAGAGTGAGAGAAAACTCAGTCGATTGTTTCAGCCAAACTGTGTTTACTAAATGCTAAGCAAAGCTACCTGCTCATTTAATTCTTAGCATAAGAAATAAGTTTTAGTAGCAGTCAGTTTCAGAAGAACTTTAATGACAGAGCTCCAACCTATGAACAAAGATGTCTTGACTGTCTCCACATTTCCCCGGCAGATGAGAGATCTCGGCAGGCCGGATAACATGGCATTTTCGTCTGCAGGGCTATAGTGCTTTTCAAATTTGTAATAAATTCAGAGCAGAACAAATAAAATTTACCCGTTAGATTTTGTAGAAGAAGAATTTATGCATTATTAACAGACACACTATATTGTTTTCTTGCTTACGTTAAACATTATTTTCTTGTTTACGCCGGAACATTGTTTTCTTTTTTACGCTGAACATTGTCAGTTTCTTGTTTACGCTGAAAATTGTTCATTTTGTTTTATGCTGTTTCTGTTGTTTCATGTTTTTTATTTTTCGCCAGTCCGGCTTGTGTTTTGGCGTCCTGCAGCTGTTTTTGGTTGCTTAACTTTGTTATTGAAATTGTTATTACTGTTGTCTATTGTTTTAATGCTACTGCTGTTGAAACTGTCAGTATTGTTGCTCTTTCAACAGCTCTTGTCGCTTGTAACTCTTAACCGTTATTCAGTCGTTGCTGTTTGCATCCTGTCGTTGTTTTTGCCGCCTCTTGCTGCTGTTATAGCTGTTGTGGCTGTCGTTTTTGGTCAGGCTGTTGTTGCTTATCTTTCGTTGTTGTTGTTTATATCTGGTTGTTGCTGTTGCCTTTTTGGTTCTCATTTTCGTTGCTACATGTTGTTATCATGGCTTTGTTCCTGATGTGTTTTTCTGCTGCTGCATGCACGCTGCTTTCTGTCCCCTGTTATATATACTCGTTGTTGTTATCTATTGCATTGTCGTGTTCCAGTTATTCCCCTGACTTGTGTGATAAGCATCATCCAAATTCCTTTTTACCAACATTCCTTAGGCTTTCTTGTATCCCATTATTGACCTTTTAAGCAGTCTTGTCTTTAACATTATGTGTAAAACTTTAAAACTTCATCTCCTATCTCACTCAGCATATCATACAACCTTGTTTGTCTCATAAAATCTTTCGCGTCTTTTATTTCTTAGTTAATTGTTTCATGAAATCCTTCGTTTTCTTTCTTGTTTTTTATGCTGATGTTTGAACACTGTTGAAGTCTTATCGAGCAGTAACATGCAGTTCAAAAAATGGGCTTTTCAAGGCTTGGTCCGTGTAGAATTTATGTCAAAGCAGATCACCTCAAAAGTGTGCAAAATCAGGAAGTGACCTAGATACACTAATCACAAATTCTGATGCTTTTTTTCTGGAAACTTGTGAAAAAAATCCTCTTTTCTCAACATATGTCACTCTTAACTTCCATAAAACCATAATTTCCCCCATTCAGTAGAAATTTCACCACGATAAAACTTTGGTACCGTTTTGTGTTTAACGCGGTCCGGTCCAAATATAGAGAAGCTCTCAAAGTTATATAAAAGTGTGTTTTGATCCGGAGGTCATGAGAAGACACGAGTAGCTTAGCCAGAGACTGTTTGTCGATTTTCAAAGGATCGTTATGATTTGTCTCTGTTGGTTCGCTTCCGCTTTCTCTTTTTGGCAGCTTCTGTTGGATTTTGAACTTGCTGTGGTCATTATGGTATGCAGACGTTTCTCTCGGATGAACAAATTGCTTCCAGTTAAAAGTTTTACTCGCTCAAAAATTAACTGGTTTGAATAATCGTTGTGTGATTGAGGTCAAGTAAACTGTTTGGCATGGCTCGGCACACCTTAATTAATTTTGTGAAATGTCAAACAAACTTGATTGCAAAGGAAAATTAAACCGCCAGAAGATACATTTTATTCTCCATCCTTTTTTGTTTAACCCCTTTTCGTTCGCTCTCGTTTAGGTTTTTTTTCAACCTTTTATCTTTTGTTTGTGTGTTGATTATTTTTAGTTTTGAGTTACTGAATTGTCTATTAGCTAGATCGTCTCAAAGTCACAATTATCCGCATCATTTAAAAAATTTACTTTTTTGAACAACTAACACGAACATTAAGAGCTAAGATTGATTTCTACGCTTGAAAGAACAAATTTGAAGATGGATCTTGGGTCGTTATTATGTGGCAAAATCAAATGAGTTAAGACTTATCTTTACGTAGACATCAAGTCTTGTTATAATAATCGCCTTCATTTACAAAATATGATCAAGGAAATGCGTGATTCAATTAAAAGAACTACAGAGAAAGTTATGAAAATGCTGGAAATATGTTTGACAAAACCTCTGTAAACCTTACAGCCACATCAGATGTCGAAATAGTTAATTTCTTTTTCGCTTTTAATAACAAGCGTCTATCTGATCACTGACAGCTGTTTATGGATGTTTCGTGTGCCTCTAATCGCATTCTACAGGGGGGATGAATTTCATCTGCTTTCGATATTGCCGTAATTACTTAGCAAGCTTTCTTTCAAACCGCTTAAACGTTCTCATCATGGGTGGCAAAGTTCAAAAGCCCTCTAACCTCGCGCAAAGCAGTAGTTTAGAATTCATATGTTTCTCATATTTTACATGAGAACAGTCTTCAGTGAAGGGGAGTGTTTTTTTCTGTTTACCTAGTCTGTTGAGAAGAGCTGTAAAATGAATTGTCAAGTCCTGTTTCCTGTGTGAAAATGAGCTGTCAGTTAAACATAGTAATGACGCGTACAAGTTTGTCACCACTTTACTCATTTCACGTCTGTTAGGGAATTTTAAGATTCTATGTAGCACACTTTTCCATCTCGTTTGACATCAGTGGCTACAGCTGTTATGCTAAACATTTATAGAATTAACAGGCTTCAGTGTTCGAAAACAGATTGGAAATTTATATGCTGTGCTACCAGACTCGCAGCCACCAGGACCTCTCGAGTATAAAGTTGACCTTTTAACGTGTAGACAAGTTCGCGCCCCATTCGCATCAACTTGTGACGAGTTTGCTTTTGTTCCGGTCTTTGTTCAAATTAATAGTAGAGCATTTTAAAGAAAATCAAAGATTCCTTCCTTTTTAGCGTCTGATTCTGTTCAGATTATTGTATGTAAGAATTTTCTCTCACAAGTAGCATTAGAATGGCATGCAAGAATTGTTTACAACGTGTAATGTTGGTGGATAAGTTCATGTAGTATTCGATACCCGTCTGGATATCCGTGACATTGCTATAAACACAAATAGCCAATCAAAATCCCGCTGTGGAGATATTTCAGGTATCATGCCGGAGAGCGTGTTGGCATGAGTTTTTCTTAGTAAGCCCGCATGAGTGAGCCGTGTTGGTTTTAACCCTGCATTACGGTTATATGACATTACCGACGAGAGCGTTTACCTAAATTACTGTTTATAAAAACGTTCACGTCGTTATTGTCTTTGGTGGAATATTGGGTAGAAAGAATGAACGAGGAAACAAAACAGGAGAAGCCAGCCAGCACAAAACATGCAGGTAAAAGTATTCTGCTCATCGGCTTCGGAGCTTAGCAAAATGAGTAATTTCTCTTCTCTTACAAAGCCACCTTACCGAAAGTTTGCAAGGCGACTAACGTGTGTTGTTAAATACTTTAGGTTTGAAGAACAAGTTCTTGAGCCGCGTCAAAGTGAAAAGAGCGCGTTCTTTCTCTGGCAGAGACAAACAGAAGGGGGATTGTAGCACGCTCGACCAAAAGGCGCCCAAGGAAGGTAAGACTTCAATTGGATTGGGAAATTTATTCAGTACCTTTGGAAACTTGCCTGAGGTTTTTCATTTTACTGAATACCGCACTGCTTGTCGGAACATTTAGGTCATAGGTATTTTGGTGGTTGTGTCTGGATTTGCAAATTAATCCACAGACATTGCTGATCTTAACGCTTTGGTATTTTTATCCTTTTGCGGAAAACCTGGATTTTCTAGAAGTTTTAAATACAAAAGTCAGAGAGGGGTCATTTGTAGACACACACAACTACAAACTCGGTACAATTTTTGTATCGTTTTTTTTCAAACGCGTATCTTTTCTTGGTCGAGCTTCACATAAATATTTGTTTAAAAGTTCACCGAGCCCCGGTAGAAACCGGGGTAAACTCTATTGTAATTTGTAGTTCGGTTGTTTATTGTTTAAACTAATGTGTATAGTGATGAATACTACTAGAGTGCCAGAAAACTTAACGGTTTATTAGGAATTATTGCATGTTTGTTGATTTCCAGCAGCAAATAAAATTGTGCAATTTTAGACTCGTTCATAAACTGCAATGAGCCCGGGAATGAGTTATGTTTTTTTTGGCACTTTAGCTTGAGAGCAGGCTTTGTGCAAGTGCATACAGTTGCATAAATTTCTTTGTACTCCATTATATTTATTGGCTGCTCTTTTCAATAATGACTGTAGTTGGTGGTTTTCGTTCTGATATAGTTTGAGAACATGCACACTGTTGCGATGCGTCTTTTTTAAAATTCGAAAACTCTGCTCAATTTCTAAGAAAAGCGTCCGGTATTAATTCAACAGACACAATCACCAAAATAATTTTCATCCCAGAGGTGTGTTGTTCTTTGATTGTCCTGCATCGTACAGTAGCGCCTTCACAAACAATAACAGTAATTGTTTTCGGGGATTAAGACTCCCTTAATTGCGTTTGTAGTTATTTTTTTCAATCTTTGTTCACACAAGACGGACGTTTATAGCCGCACTTGGATATGTTAGAGAACAGGTAACGTACACTTGACTCGCAATTATCTTTTGATTGCTGGCAATTTTCGTTAAATTACCCTAGTTCGATATCTGCGTCGCTCAGCGAACAGAGCAGTTGTGTAAAACTATCTTGCAACTCACGTAAGGCTCAGCTGATAATAAGTTTACGGCCGCGCAATACATCATAATATACCGGTTGAAATCAAAGATTTGGTATTAACCAGTGTGGAGAGACATTAATCGCATTAATTTTTCAACTCAGCTTGTATGTACTACCTGTGGTGAAATGTTAATTTCATGTCAATTTCTGTGACATTACCACAGTTACGCTCCACCATATTTCCCCGTTACAAGGGAATATAGCGTTTTAACCGAGGTTTCGAGGTTTGTGCGTGTATGTCAGTCGTCTGTCTTTGGATGAATTTGTTTTCAAATATTTATCCGTATGAGCTGTGTGTAAACAAACGTGGCAAGTTTTGGTGTTCATCCGAATTCCCGCGACCTCGTGTCATTTGCGGGATTGGAATCATGGCGGCGATTGAAGAATAGGAGAAGGGAATGGTTTCAAACGGGTATGAATTTCGGCGTGGGAGAGGACTTAGGCGGACCAACAGTATTGGTGAAGAAGAAACATTTGTCATTCGCTACACCCAGAGATGTAAGTTAAGACTTTAGATATCAAGCATGAAAAGTTGTGTTTATTTCCCCATTGCCGAGCCTCCACAATAAACGGGTCGTGGAAAAATTCTAGTATTGGTTGTTGGAGGCCTTGATTTCGATTTTCATTTATAACACGTCTGTGATTTGTAAGTGTTACTAACTTTCTATAAACCGAAAAAACGGCATTTGTTTAAACTTTTTACTCTTAAGGTACCTTTGAAGTAAAAAAGAACAGAGTTTGTCAACCTCCGGTGGCGGTAGCCAGCGAGCTGAGCAGTGTCGCGAGACGAGCCGGCCATTTCTTTGTGTTGGTAATTTTTTGATGTTTTAAATCATCCCGCGGAACAATGAATGATTTCTTTGTGTGACGTTTTCGCTGTCAGAGCTTTCATTTAGTTTACTTGTTAATGAAAAACCGCAGTTAACACTAGAAAACGGTTTATTTCCGTTTTCATTGCCAACAAGATCGTTTTTAAATCAAGGTTATAAGAGTTTCCGATCAAACACTGTTTGGCGACCAATATATACTTTTGTCACACCGTAACAAGTTGTCCTGGCATAGCAACAAGAGCAAAGACTTTGTCATGGTCAAGGCGTACACAGGTTTGTTGTGGTAGTCAGTTTTAAAAGGTGTGGAAAACATAAATTATAGATTTATAAACTCACAAGACTTTGGCAGCCGGCAGCTGACACTTGGTCGCGAGTCACGAGTTAATTTTACCGCGCGGACATCTTCAGTCGTACAAAGAGAGGTTTTATTAATACGAATTGCTTTCAAATAATCTCTGAGATGTTTTCATTGGTTATTTAAATTATTTCAAGTGTGTCGTGGAGACCTCTGGTTTTCAGACCTGATACTGACTTGTATTTTCAACTGTGTTTGTATCTGAGAAGGGTCCCAGCGTGGGATTTTTCTTATCGACAAACAACTTGCCCGTGTTAAGGAGAATCTGTGCGTACAAACGTTTATTTTGACAAGTCTAGTCGGTATAGGACGAAAACCAATGTGTGTGGCGTTCTTCTTTCTCTTCAAGAAGAAAGTTGTATTTAAGGCTGTGACCCATTTTTTAGAGGAAGAGTTATCGGACGACGCAATTATGCAGTAATGCATGGGATGGAACGAGATGCAAATTGAATTAGCAAGTTTCGTTTGCGAATCAATTATGTTAGCCTCATTATAGATTTTGCAAAGAACTAGTAAAAGAGCTTTCGAGATTAGTTAAATCCTTTAAATTACAAAGGTGCCTTTATAATCCTAGTTGTACTTTCTATACATTATCGAATTTTTGGAGTTATTAATTTTATACTGTTTACTTCTGAGCCTCCTCGTTGAACTTGCGAAAATAACGAAAACTTTCTCACGTAAATAAAAGACTTCCGAATTTGAACGTCTTGTTGTCTCCAAGTTAAGTGCTAACCGGAAAACCGCAGATCGAACGACAATCACAATTTTGTTATCAAGATTATTCTGCATTCTCGAGAAGCTTGGATTAAGTTGTCAGACAGTTTTTTTTGTAAACTATTTAAGTTAACATCAGTTGAGTTTCTCGTACTATCACGTGATAGAACTGCGGGAAATGCCTTCGGACACGTCCAATATAGAGAGGGATTTACATGCTTAATTAGTTCAGTGACATTTGAATAGAATACTTTGTTTGCAATTGTCAGTTGGTGAACATTATTTCCTCTTTTAAAGAACACAGGAATTAATCAAAGACATTGTTTAAAAAATGTAGACTCAATCACTCATTCATGAAGCTACTTCAAGCAGCTTATTTATCTAGCCGAGTTTCCTTTGATCATCTTCAGTAGTTTTGGCATGAGAATTTTTTCAGTCTAATTTTTAACTGCCAGTTAACTACTTGCTTTATTTTTGTAATAACAGTGACCAGTCTGAAATTTTGGCTGTTTTAACATTTTGAAATTTTAAAAAAGCTGTTTACAAACATGTGGGTAAAAATCATATGTATGCACTTTCCACAAAGTATTCTCTAATTGGTTATCGCATACCTCAATCAAAAATAACAAACGCATATTTCTTAGCACTTTTAATTCTTCCAGGCAGCTAACCCACATTTTGGAAATATCAGAAAATAAGAACTATTTAAGGAACAATTAATTTGAGGCTGAAGTCACTGAAAAGTTTAAGAACTTTTCAACCTCAGCTGAAAGCTACTGGTTCTTAGAAAAAAAGTGTGTTTTCCCTTTTGTTTAACATATTTTGGAGTTGGATTTCTTATATAACTTGAGCATGAGTTGAGATTTTCATCCACAATTGTTGATGGAAATTTTTTGTTTTATTTTTTTATTTTTGTGGGAGTTAATAGTGTTTCTACTCACTAAATTGACATTTGTTGTGCACAGGAAACACTCCCCCACAACTATCAAATAGCAGAAAAATGGTGCTTTCTTGAAAATGCTGAATTTGTTTTTGTATGTCTATATTTATAATTTCTTCCTTCAAGTTCAGGCAATGTTACATGAGCATTGAACATTTTTTATAAGAGGCAGTACATTCAGCTGAGGCTGAGGTGTTCTTGAACTTTTTGGCGATTTGAGTCTCAAATTATTCTTAAATTGTTCTTATAAATTTCCTGATGTTTCCAAACAGTGGATTACTTGCCCAATTTAAGCTAAAAAATGTATTTTTGTTATTTCTTATCAGTGTATGCAATAAAATAAATGGAGTTTGAACACTTCATGGAATTTTAATGCACATGGTTTTTACTCTTGTCTTAATCTCTGTATGAGGAGTAAAATAAAATTCTTAAATTTATGTGATCAAAATTTCAGCCTGGTGACTGTTCTTAGCATGTTCTCAATTTGTGGGCAATCTCCCTGAGCTTTTTATAAAGTTTGTTCTTATAATAAAAAAGCGTGTATATATAGTAATCATGTTCTCTATTTATTGCAACCTCAGTAAAAATGTTTTTGAACTTTGAGATTTTGTCAGGCTTGGTGTTTTTATGTAACAGCTGGTTCTTTTACAAACAAGAGGACATTGAAAAAATCAGCTTGTTATTATTATTATTATGTACTTTACGAAGTTGTATCAGTTTCTGAATTTGTTTGAAATGCAAGAAATCTGGCTTCAAATCAAACATTGTTGCAAATTTACAGAAAAAGGTAAAAAAGATGAAACAATTTTTAGTGTTTTTCTTTCTAGATGTCTTTGGATTGGGTTAAACATAATTTAAAAAACTACCAGTAATGCTTTGGAACCTTGGAAGCTGGTTCTTTTACATAGAAGAGGACATTGAAAAATCAGCTTGTTATTAAAGTTATGTACTTTATGAAGTCATATCAGTTTCTGAATTTGTTTGAAATACAAGAAATCTGGCTTCAAATCAAAAGTTGTTGCAATCATACAGAAAAAGGTAAAAAAGATGAAACAATTTATAATGTTTTTAACTTTAGATGTCTTTTGATTGGGTTAAATATAATTTAAAAAACTACCGGTAATGTTTTGGAACCATTAGATAATAGTTTTCTTAGAATATTTATCTCAGTACTATAGTAATCAAAGTGAAGTGTTATCTTCTGAGGCAGTATTAACACCAACATGGGAATTCCGTTTTTATAGCCATCATAGTTGCATTGATCAAATGGATTATTAGCAAGTCCTAGAATAAAATGATGAAATTAAACCAAGAATTTTGTTGAATATATTTTCTTTATTTTAGGTAATGAAAATAAATTGTCATGTTTTTATGTTTTAAGGAAGGGATTGTAACTCATTACTTATAAATATATAAAACTATTTCTAAATAAAAGTGATATACCTGAAATTTAAGAGTAATGAAAATAAATTGTCATGTTTTTATGTTTTAAGGAAGGGATTCCAACTCATTATTTATAAATATATAAAACTATTTCTAAATAAAAGTGATATACCTGAAATTTAAGAGTCAATCAAAAAGGTTTGGTAATACAGGAAGAGTGTGTTGTATATTAAACTATTTTAGAAAAAAGGTTTTTCTTTGTTTACAAAGAAGAGTTTAAATTGTTTTAATATGGGCTTAGATGTATTTTTGCTTTATAATGTTAAAAATATAGCTTCTAGCAGTAGCATCCATTCATTACACCCTTGTTTCTCATGAATTTAAGATTTTCTGTCACAAAAAGAGCCAAAATTAACTCAAACTATTTATTTTTCCTAGTTCAGCTTTTTTTTATAAAGTTGTTGCACTTTATAGATAAATTGATTTTACTGATTTTTCGTAAATGCTCTTGATACACAATATATACATGAATTTTATGCATATAAAAGTTTCCATAAAGCTAGCAAATTTGGCAATATTGTTTGTTTTACCATGACAACACACAGTTAACAGCAGAATTGACTCAGATTGAATTGAAGTTGTTTTGAGATGCTATTGCCAATTACTGTTAAGGAGTTGAAGGGCTCTCCATATTTATTTATAACTTTTTAACTTGCTAATTTTGTCTAGCTCATCTGCATATCTGTTGATGTATTAATAGTAAACGTTGAAATTTGTGAAGATGGTTCTAGCTTTTATTCAAAAGTCGAGTTTAAAAGTTTTAGCTGAATTCAAGAGTATAACAATGATATTAAGGTGACTGAAATAAGATTGACTCAATCTCCCAAGGATGGAGTTTCGTTCTTTAGAGTGTGTCACTACAGTGTATGAAGTCTATGAAGGTACAAAATTATGCTCTGAAATTATAGCAGTTAGCTCAAAGTATATATACTTTCCTCTTTAATATATTTCCACTGTTTTATATTTACAATACTTTGAGTGCTATGCGAAATTTATATATGGTATGGAAGTCTATTAAGTGCATTTCTTTAGCTCTTAAAACCTGTATTATTTGTGTGACATGTATTGGGTATCAATTTGATCATATGTGTTTCTTATCTCTTAAATATGAAGCTAGTTTTGTATTTTATCTTTGCTCCTTGCTAATCAAGCTTAAGAATGATAAATTAGATTGAAAAAGTAACTGTGTGACAGAAAACCATGACAAAAAGCTGCTGATTTAAATGTTTTACAGTTGGATTGATAACCAGACATTTACATGCGTTTGTTGTGGTTTAAATTTGCATGTTTGAGTTAAGACCAGTGTGTCTGGCGGCTTGTAGGAAAGAAGTATTTTTACCTATGTTATAAACTGAAAAGGTAAAATTTCGTGTTTGACTTTGTTTGTAAAATTGAGAAATCTTTGCTATATATGCTTACTCAGATTTAAGTTATCTGTAAATAAATGAGTATTTCAAAGAATTATGCATTGAGGAAGATATATAAAGTGAAACAGCACACAGAATTAAAGCAATGACAGGATTTAGATCATTTAAAACAGTAGAAAACAGCACACGTTTTTGGTTTGTTTGAAAATGTTACTAAGGTAAGTTTTTCTTTTAAGAAATGCCCGGTATATTTCAATCTTAATGCTTAAATTGCAATCTGTCTTTGACATGCGTTATATTCAAGAATATTGCATTCAAATTATTTGTGTTTGACATGCAATGTACAATCACAGACCATTAATTCACAAGTAAGTAATATGTATTTCCCAAGCCTTTTAGAAGCACCTTGAAAATACATCATGATTTTCTCTACATGATCCGAAACTCACAAAGTTTAGATTTATATTCAAGTCTAAAATCTTATCAATTATTTATCACTGTGTTGAATCACATGTTTCAAGACATTAAAATTCTGCTTTCTTGCCTTTGTAACATGCTAATCAATAAGGTAAAGATATTGAGCTGTCTAGCTTAATTTATTACTCAAAAAGAATATGTGTGAATCTTGAGAGATAGACTAAAACTGATGTTTTCTTTCATAAATGTTTTTGTTTTGACATTGTGTAATGCTTCTTTCACCTGGCATGTGGTGCATAAAACTGTTTTGAATTTATTTCCTTATCAACATTTTTTTTATTTGCCAACACATTTTGACTTTTTTGCTAGATTTTTATCTTCAACCTCTTAGATTTTACTTAAGAGTTTTTTCCTATGTGTTTTTTTTTTGCTTAGAGATAAAGACTTTTAACTCATTTTGAAGTAACATAGGTGTTATCCAATTTTAAGTGAAATCAGGTGTTATAGATTTTCAGATTTGCTAATTTGAAATAAGAGGTAAGAATCTATTGATGTTTAAGTTAGAAGTTGTAATATTAAATATTAAGTACAAGATGTTAACTTTATTGCTACAGATAGATGAAACTGATTTATGTTGTCTTCAAGAATATTGCTTCCTCACTAGCATGTGCTTGGCAATACAAGGATAGTAAACAATTATTATTGACTAGTTATAGCTCAGCTGGCAGGATTGCTGAATTTATTACCAAATTTAACACTTTGAAAAATGCCTATAAGTTAGTGAGTATAAAGATTGAGAGAAAATGAGTGAGAAACATCTCCCAAATTTTTCGTTTCTGCAGTACTATTGATTCTCAAGACAAAAATGCCAAGTACTGTCAATATCATTCAAGCCAAAAATACTCGGAACTAAATTTTTCCTTCTTTGTGAAAATTTATGTAGATTTAAAAGTTTAAAAATTCATAAATTCATTTTAAGCTACTAAGAGTTCAGCTGCACCTTTAAATGTTATTGTTACTTTTAGAGTCTTCATTTATGACTGTAACAAATTAGACTAGTTTATAACTGACTGAAGAAAGATATATATTGATCAGCCTGGGTGATGAATATATAATTTAGAGCTTGATTTATTGACAGTTTAGGTTTGAAGTGACAATATTGGCCATTTGAAGTTTTGGTGTTGTATTTGCAGTAAGCTCATCTGTCAGGCCAAAAGATTGATTTTAAAACTCAATCCTGCGATTTTATTTTCATTTTTGGCCTTTTGTTAGTTACCTTATATTTGTACATTTAGTAAAAAATATTTTGACCCTAATTGAAGGTGTTGTTAATCTCTTCCAAAGCCTGTCTGTGATATCCTGTTATGCTAGCAGGTGTATATTTTTGAGATAATTTTTTTTGAATTTTCATTATAATGAAAGATATTGTTGATATCCAATGAGCATGAAGAGCTACATGATCAGCTCTGAACAAACATGTAATGTCAGATAAGAAATTTTACATCTGAGTTACTTAGTATGGATTATGTAAATATCTCAAAATTTAGATTGAATAAGATATTTTTTCAGGCTGGTTCATCTAGTAGATAAACATAAATCTTTAGATCTAGTATGCTAAAGTGCTTTTTGTTGGTTAGTGTTTGGAGCTTATTAGTATTCAAACGAAACCACATTTGTGTTGTTGAGCTCAATTTATCATGTTCAGAAGCCTTTCTGCAATAATAATATTGGGCAAAATTGCTCATGATGATGTTGAGTTAGTTTCAGGTGTGTATCACACAGTCTTCACTTTCATCAACCTTAACTGGTTGTTGTATGCACATTAAAAGTACCTGGTAATTTTAAACTGCTATAATTTGTTAAATGTTGAATTGAAGCCTGTTCACTGAGCTAGATGCTTTGCCATTCATTACATCATTGCTTTTTTAATGCAGAAATGGTAACCTTATTCATTATTTTTATAAAATTGTTGGAACAATTTAGCTTTCATTGCTTCTAAACTATATATCTTGTCTGAGAAGTAAACATGTTTTGCTTCCAAACATAAAAAAATATCATGTTAACTTGGGATCTGTGTGTTTTTGTAGCTAACTCAAAACAAGGTTTTTAAAAGTGATTTCAAGAGTGATAAGTTGATTTGTAGTTTACCTAGTAGCTCAATTATGAGTCATACTTTCTTTTTATAATATTTCAGATGCAACCACCATGAGTGACACAGAGGGGTATGTTAATGGAAGGCATGGCCGCCGGCCCAGGCGACGCACAACTGGCGGTTCTGAGTCTGCAGCTGATATTGATGCTGCCCGTAAGTTGGGGTATTCTAGTGATCAGGATGGCCAATCAACACTTAACAGACAACAGATAATTGCAATGGTGAAGAAAAGATTTGGTTTGCGGCCGGAGGAGTCAGGTCTTCGATCGCACCCCCCTGTACCAGAAGAGGAGGTTCTGGTATGTACCAATTGGAAAAACTAGAAATGTTACTTAGTTAAGGGGGGGGGGGGATTAAGGGTAATGAAAATAAAAAAAATATATTAAAAATATTGATGTTAAAGATAAAATTATTTTATAGCATGTTTTTTGCTAGTTTGTAATAAAGACATGTAATTTATTTATTAATGGGATGAAGGAATAAAGCAATCATTTAATTGTGGTGTAATGTGTTTTCTGCAGCCTGGATCTTCTTCTCCAACCTCATCCCCTAAGCAGATTAAGTACGAGACTCTTCTTGAGAAACCTGGAACGTACCCCACCCTGCCGCGGAAAGAGGAGACTTCACAATTTGGTTTTGGTTCAGGACCTCAAGGTACTCAGCTTAAGTAATCCTCTAATTTACTTAAAACATCCGTTCATGGATCAACAAGTGGCTCCTGATTTTTCATTTGTCCCATGTAAGTGCATCCGGAACATGAAGGGATGCAGGATCCCTACCTTCTGGATGCTGGATGCTGAGATCGAAGATTATGTGGATGCTAGATGCATTCCCTTTAAGAACTGATGCTGAATGCAGCTTGTTTCTGGATGTTTGATGCCTTACCAGTGGATGTCGGATTCAAATTACTCTGATGTGCTGGATGCTGGATGCCTTGCTAGTCGGCATTGGATCCTGATTGGTCTGATTCTCTGGATGTTGGATGCCAGAGCTAAAAACAGTTTTGAATGCTGGATTCGCTTATATCCCTCCAGGCGATTTTTATACTTTATGAGAAGCAGAATAAATGAAATCACTTTGATATTGATTACTCCATTGTCAATAGTGCTAATTTTTAATAATATAACTGCGGCAGAAAACTAAAAGATGCAGCAATATTCTTACTTTTTATAACTGTTAAAGTTGTATTTAACTCCAGTGGCAAGAAAAGCTAAGATTAAATATATGTTTAGTTATGTGTTGTTTGCCAATTCTCTTTGCCGTTGTAAGGCAAATGACCTCATAGTTAACAACAATAATTTATAAATTGTTTGATAAGTTGCATTTATATATAGGAAATGTCTTTACTTACCAATTAGTCATGATAATCTCAGTGGTCCAAATTTTTGCAGGTGTTGTTTATCTACAATTTGGGGATGAAATTAAGCGTGCTATGTTGCCGTCAGATATGAACAAAGTTGAGCAAGTGAGGGACCTGTTTGAGAGGTCTTTTCCCGATAAATTCCATGATGCAAATAACAACAGGAAAACAATTTATATCAAGGATGCATCTTGTGGGATATTCTACGAACTGGATGATGTTAAGTAAGAATATTCCTCATTTGTAAATTCCAAGGTTATAGTCCTGTCTGTCCCCAACACATTATCAACAACATCATATTTTAATTCCTAAGTTACATCGAATTTCGTGTCGAAATGGATTTGTTTGTTAAATCTACTAAAAAGAAATTTGCTAGCTGTAGTTTTAAATTGCTGACGTTTTGTGCATTAGCCAATATTAATCATAGAAAATTTAATTCAAATTTGCCCAACTTGCCGAGACAATGCTACATGGCATCAGCAAAGCCTTGTAACTATCAAATTTTTAAATTGGTTTTGCCAAATTTAATTGTTCCAAGGATGTTATATGTGAGTAAAAGATTTAAATCCGTAAATACGTTTTTAACTTGATTTGTATGATTGTCTGGTCTGACTTTTTTTGCAGCCTTTCTAAATTCTATATCCCGTATGGGTATTAAGCTGGTAGTGCAGCTCCAAACTTATATTTGGTGTTCCAAGTATAAATTGAGATCTATGTATTTTAATTTATTAAAAAAAGATCTATTGTTTCTTTGAAATCCTGAAAATTAGGTCTGTCAAAGTATCTGTGCATGGTCACTAGGGGTTTTCATTTTTTTCAATTCTTGTAATAACTTAACTTTTTATTTCAATAAAGAGGTTTTAAGTGAGCAGTATAAAGCGTTTAATGCTTGGCGATAATGCTTCTTAAGTCTTGAATATATGTGTAAACTTGTTGATCCAATAGGGCGCGCTCACCTTACCTAATGTTGTTTGTATTTTTTCATTGCTCAGTGACATGGCAAACAAGTCTCACCTGAAAATACTGGAATCGAAACCCACCCAGAATGGTGCAATAAGGAGCCACTCCTTCACATCCCCAAGTACGACATACTCAAGATACAAGACAAGCACACCCCTTGCAAACCACACCCAACCCCCTCCGGAGAGATACAACCAAGCCTACACTACAAGCACACCTCTGCCAGACCACAGCTCGGTGCAGCCCGCCGATGAAATAAAAACTGGAGGGGGGTCAGTCTGCTATACCAAGAAGACGACCACAGTGAAGAGGATCGAGAACGGAAAGGAAGTCACTGACACAACAACATCATCGCATAATTTTCAGCGTTCAGGCTCACTCATGGACAAGAAAAAAGTTCGCTTACCAGGACTGGGATCAAAGTTAAAGTCGCCTGATCCTGGTCATAAAAGGTAGTTAAGCATATTGTTACACATTGGCTTGTTAGGCTATTGAGTTCAAAATTGGGAAGACAGATGTTACCTGCGGATAGTTAATGGAGGAATGAAAGACATTGTTTACGTTGGCTTAACCGATAGATTTTGGATATAAGGCTCTCTTTTGATTTATGTCCAGACCCTTTGTTCTTGGAAAATTCCTAATATTGCAATATTTATGCCGTTTTTCAGCAAGAAAAGGTAATATTTATGGTGTTTCATTACCATTATCTTCCAACGGTGACAGTACTTTGATGTTTTTAAAGCAACGGAATGGCTCAATTGAGCATCAATAATATTTTTGAGGAAGAACATTTGAGCAGAATTTTCAACTTAATACTTTGAACTCCCTACTTAGCTCGGTCCCCCCTCCATCCTCTTCCACACACAAACATACATACATACAGGACTTGATAAAACTTGTCTATTATCCAGTATCGATGGCTTGAAACGAAGCATTATTTATTCTTGCTTGGCCAAAACTAAAACTTATACATGTATCCAAGTTAATATTTTCTCAATGCAATTTCTTTCATGCAGCAAAGATCCAGTCGAGGACCAGCTGGACAGCTTGACATCAATGCTACAAGAAGCACTTAAGACAGAAAGCATGGACAGCCTTCCTACCGAGAGCAGTGCCAGCTCGCAGTACAGCACGGGTTCTGCTGAAGGTAATGGGCTAGCAAGCAATGTACCTCATTACCAGACAGGCTTTAGAACTCGTTTGCGGAGTGACTCAGGCACAGAATCCATGTCATCCAATGATAGTAGGCCAGCAATTCCATTCACATCAGGTACATCCATCACAGTAACCCCCACTCATTGATACCATGGAAACCCTGTGGCTTAGTCAGGTCATTTTTCTTTGTCTTTGAGCTTAGGCTAACATTTAATTTGTGGTCAAGCTTTGGTAGTTCTTGCAACTTCCCGCCCAGAAACTGTGCCACTGGCTTCTTCCACATTGTTCATAAAGGTTTGCGACAACACATGGAGCGAATAAGTTCATTTTGAAACTTTCCTGTACTTGCTGTTGCTTACCAGTTGGGAATACTTACTAACAGATATCACAAAACGTAACTCCAGATTTCTCTCTCCTCACAGCGCCATTCTTTAAAAAAAAAAACAGACAAACTTTTTCAAGAAACGTATTGAAACAGGCTTTTTCTTTGGTCAAACAATGCCATAAGCGATTTGGTAATTGTCTCCTTATAATGACCCAAGTATAAGCATGAATGATTTCTGTAACAAGGGAAGCGCAATTAAAGAAAGGGTTTTGAAGACATTTCTACGGCAGAACCTCTGCTCTGGTACCTCTGCTCTGGTACCTCTGCTCTGGGGAGAACTCTGAACTCAGATCTATCCGCAACTAAAGCTTTCGCTCGTTTCGGGGTATATATTACATCACATAAAGTTTCTCTATACTTTAAGCTACAACAAAACCGCCGACAACCGTTAGAGTTAACAACACCGTCCTAAACACTATCTTAAACAAATAAAGGAAAACACATCAGAATTTTCTCAAAAATTCAAGGTTGTTAAAGAGAAGAAGGTGTTCGACATAGGATGTTTTTACAAATGTTCAACGCCCTCGGGAGCTCTGGTAACTCGTCAGTTTTAGAATTCAGAGCGTAGAGACCTTTGTGAAATGAATGCTGGTGATAGAATACTGATGCCCTTCAGTGGCATATGTGTTAACACAACATATGGATGCAAGTGAGGCCTTACTACTGGAACGGGGTATAATCCAAGTTTTGTTGATCTACAACATCAACAAAGAACCTCATAAACCCACACAAAGGAAAGAGAAAAAAATCTCCGACCTCGGTGGGATTCGAACCCACGACCTACGAAACAGAAATTCGTCGCTCTAACCAGCTGAGCTACGGGGCCAGCTGGGAGTTTGGTCGTGGGATTAAGGACAGTACGGCTCGGCCTGAGCCTAGAAACAACCATAGAGTACATATGTTGTGTTTAATGAACATACGCCACTGAAGGACATCAGTTTCTAGTTCATATACATTGTGAACACGGCGATTATGTCACGTGCACCTGTTACGGACAGTCTTGAATTTTCTTTTGGGATTAACCCCGATACCCTGTTAAATTTTGAAAAATCAAAGTCATAAAATTTCAACAAAATTACGAACTTCAGAACAGACATTGTCAGAATCTACTTGTATACAAAGAAAATGAGTGGTCACTTTGTAGGTTTTCAGGCAGTGGTTTTTAACCCTTTAACCCCTAAGAGTGCTAAAAGATGAGTTTGTAAATTATCCCAACTTAAGTCCATAGTATTCCTATGAGAAGTTTGGGAAAATTTCTTAATTCATCTTGTTTTCTTTTGTTTACTGTAAGGAGAGTTTAGATGTTGGCAAATGTCTTAGGGCTGAAGGGGTTAAGTTCTAAAGTTATGTGAAACCGTTTTTAGCTGGATAAGGGTTAATTTATTAAGGAAGCTCGACAAAACTTCAAATAAATATTTTTTAAAATTTATTTATGAAGATTCTGCTGGTGGAATTACAAGGAGAAGGAACAATAGGACACGGGGTCCCTTACTAGGGTTACAACTCCTATGGGTGGTCAGCACTAGTAAAAGGGGAAACGTTTACAATATTTTGGACATGAACAGAAAAGCTAATATAAAGAAAGTTAAAATAATATGTATGTGTCGTGCAAATTAATACAAGCTAGAGTCATGAAGAAATAGTAAGGAAACGATACAACTAGCTACGGGGTTTAACACGCGCACACAGAAGCAAGATTTGGGCGTCTAAATAAAGGACAGATAATGCGCCATGTGCGAATATTATCTACATCGTAGATATTAGTTAGGCGTTTATGAAAAAGATTTTTAGGGGACGTTTGAAAGTCGCAGTAGAGTTACTGGAACGGATTTCAATTGGCAGAGCATTCCAAAGAGGACAGATACGAACAAAATAAGAGTCACGAAAAAAATATATTTGTAAGATACTAAAACAGTTATGTACAAAATCATTCATTGCAGCTGCTGGTAAAACTGCCCCAGCCCCTCCTCCCAGAGTGTCTAGTAAAAATGCTGCAAAAGATAAAGACAAATTTAGTCAAACACTTCAAAGGGACATACCTTCAAGAACAGTGAAACGAGATCTGGTGCCTCAGTATGGAACATTACCAATTCACGGTTCACCTAGAAGCACTAGAGCCACGATAGAGGGAAGGGAAGCCGGCTTGCCGAGGTCGATACAGAGGACCATGTCAGCTGGCTCGACAACTTCTGGTGCCTCGACTTTATCGGGAAGCTCGAGCCCCGTTACTGTTAGGTATGAGGGGGGCACTAATGTGCACGACAAGGATCAACTACAGGCAAAAGCTCAGGGACTCCGACAGGATCTCAACAACTTCCGTGCACAGTTGGGACAATTACGACAGTTACAAGCTTATCAAACTAAGGTGTTTGATGATATGCTGCAGAATGCTAAAGAGCAAATCACTCGCTCTGTGTCCAGGCTAACTTCAGGTAATTTGATATTTCAGTTTGTTCTAATTCCAAACATTGTCACTCTAGAGAGTTGCTCTTGCTGTCACAATCTTCTTTTTCTCAGAAGATAAGACTTCTGAGTCCCTAACGGGAATCGAATCCCTGCATGACCTTCTGATTACCGGTCAGATGTTCTACCCACTGAGCTACAGGAACTCACATGGGGAACAGGTCACCTAACTCGGTCCTGTAAATGGAACAGTAGGTGTATGTCCTGCTTACTGCTAAGCTCAATACACCCGTATGATGAATAAATAGAGAATAAGTTTTTCGCTTGGATAAGTACCGTGGAAGAATTATTGTTATCACAAGCCTCTTTTTCTCAAAAGGAATACTTCCTATTTTTTATGAGAATAAAAAGAAGCTTTTGACACTAAAAAAGAACGTTTCTTCCACGTATTTATCCAGACTGGTAAACTTCGCATCGTCCACACGGCTTCACTTCAAACTTCCAGTTTTGAGTTGATATTAATTTTACCCATATTTAATTATTCTTATTCCCCGAAGCACTTGAAGCTCTGTTGTGTGACTAGCAGTAGAAATGATAATACAATTTTTAACGCGAAACGAAATCTTTTTGCTCGAACTAGTCTAGGGTCTTTTTTTCTTTTCTCTTTTTCACCTCCATCTGTTTCTTTCTTCTTCTTCTTTCTGCCTTTTTTCTTGAACTCCTATCCTCTTTTTAGTTTTTGTTGTCCTCTTCGCGTGTCTTAGTTTATTTCGTATTCTCGCCTTTTTCTTTTCTTCATCTTCTTCGTAACCTTTTTTTCAACCCAGTTTCCCTGTCTTTTTTCTTTATCTTTCCCTTCTTACTCTCAAGTTCTCCCTTTTTGAGCTTCCTTGCATGTTTTCCTCTCAGTTTTCTTCATTTTCTTTTTAGTTTATTTTGCCAAGTCACTTTTTTCTCCGTCTTGTTTTATCCTTTCCCTATTCATCTTCTCTCTATCTTTATTTTCTTTACCTTCTCCAATCTTTTCTCTGCTTCCCTTCGACTTTTTATTTTCTCCGGTTTCTATTTCTTTTTCTTCTCCGGTTTGCATCATTTTCTCCTTGTCTCTTTTTCCATGATTTATCAAGTATGACTTGTCAACCGACTCTGCTTAAAAGAATGACTCGCACTAATGGGATTGGGTATGCTTTACCAACTAGTTGACGAACCACCCGTAAGAAGTGCTCGAAAAAGAGTTCACAACGAAGAAATGGCGTACCACAAGTCAAAGAACGATGTTAACCGAAACATCAGGTAGTTTGTTTTTGCCATGTCAGGGCTCAATTAGTTTTTTTGCCGTTTGTAAGTGTTTTATGCAGGTTGTTAATTAGGTGTGAGGTGCTTGTTGCTAAACAGAAAACTAGCTTGAAGCATGTTCGTATGTCGATTCTTCAGATCTTTAACGACAAATTACTTTGCTAACAACCTGCAGTGCAGATCAGTTTAGAATGTGTTCTAGTTCCTTTATAGAGCATATGACACGAAATCAGTTTTTCAATTTTCAAAAGGTGTACTATAAAAGACAATAGTTTGCCAAATTTGAGAAACATACGATGAAAGTACGCCAAGATACGGCGTGTAGAATTTTGAATTTTTCCCGCTAAA
>JAOBAT010062008.1:0-25012 GCA_026413305.1 Hydrozoanthus tunicans | reverse complement strand
TCACACTCATACCAGCAGTGAAACGAGTCACAGGCAGACTAGAAGCAGTTCATCAATACTTCTTCAAAGATCTGTGCCAATGGCTGCATTGTTAGTCCTTCTTTTAAGCCCTCAGTTGTCCTACTTTCCCCCTCGAAATCCTTCTTTTGTCCTACTTTTAAAAGAATTTTGGTTCTACTTTTCTCCTACTTTTTCACCTGGGTGTGCTTGAAAGCCTGTTGTTCTCTATTTTGAAAAAATTGTTATCCTTCTGCCTTTTCTTCTTCCTGTAACCTTTACCTGCTGAGTTCTAAAAAATCAAGTTGTTTTTGTCCACGTTCGCCGTTGACGTCGAGGTACACGGCATTACACATTTAGATAGACTACATCTGAAGACACCAGCCTTTAGAATACACCACTCTTCGCTTTTTGAAGATCGCCTAGTCTGTCTAAAAATGTTGTGGTGCAGTTTAATCCATAGTTTAAAGTTTGCTTTCCTTTGTTTTTCGGATATATTTATACAGGGTTCGTACGGGCCCTGGAAATCCTGGAAAACCCTGGAAAACTTTTGAAGACCTTGAAATCCCTGGAAAAGCCCTGGAAGTTTTTCATTAAGCCTGGAAATTTTCATAGAATCTTATTGAAAAAAAAGATTTCCAAAATGATGCATTTTTCTTTTCATTTTAAGTAACAACTAAGACTTTAAACTTAATTTGTGCATGTCGTTGTTTTATGAAGTCCAATAAATACAAAATTTCATAACATTGATTATTAAAACGTTGTTTAAACAGGTGATTGTGAACGTTATTGTTTTCATTCTGGGTTTAAAGAGTCCTGGAAAAGCCCTGAAAAAATGAAAAAGTAGCCCTGGAAAACCCTAGAGTTTTGAAACTCAAAAGGCGTACGAACCCTGATTTAAGTGTTATGATGAATTTGAGACAAACGAAAATAAAATTCAAACCAAGAACAAAGCTGAACTACAACATATACTTTTGTAATTTTTTCCTAAATTTACCTATTCTAAAGACATTCCATCCCTCTAACTCCCTAAAATTTTAATTTGAAAATTTTGTTTTCCCCTAAAAAGAATCATGCATGTGTTTGGTACCTCAGAATCTTGCGCTTTCATTTTACACCGGCAAACGGCTCGACAGCATTTATTTCTATGGTAAATGACACTGTTCCTTAACCAACAGAACCAGTAGTGGCAGTTGATGATGCCTTTGACTTCGATGCCATTGACGCAGGCGCGACCGCTGACTCAGCTATCGGTGGCGCAGCAGGTCAGGGAAATGCAACTACTTTTTGACAACATTTTTAGCCTTTTAACTGTTTTAGTAACATTGATCTTGATCGTGCTGTGTGTTTCAGGCTTGGTTAGCACAACCTCAGGATCATTTGATGTGGACGCGATGCTGAGCTTTGAACTGGACCAAATAACTTCCTCTGGGACCCTCCCCGGGGGCGCCATTACCACTGACGTTTCTGACACCGGTGATCAGAGTGGTGGTTTGATGGCCTGGGGCCAAGACATAAGTGACAGCATATTGGGGTTAGAGTCCGGCAACCAGGGGCTTGGGGAGAGTATGGATGGTAGCGGCAAGTCGTAGCCATGGTAACCGAGGTGCAGCTGATATACTTCAACCGTTGTGTTATGGTAGCGTCACTCTGTCAGCCGAGGGCACGTGCAATGCATGTTGACCCCGGTATCACAGATTAAGTGGACACGATAAATGTGGTCAAGAATCCGTTGGAGATGTTGCTTTGTGCGGTGATGAAATGTATGCACTAAACACGTGAACTATGACCACAACGGAGAACAAGCGAGCAGGTGAGTAGAAGTGCGACTGTAACTCATCCAAATGCCTGAGCAGGGGGGTTGTATACCTGTATGATTCTTCCGACTACCCGAGCAGGGGATTGTACCTGCGTGCGAGCTATTAGTGTCATCTAACTTCCCGATTAGGGGGTTGTACCTCCTTGAAGGCTACGAAACTGTCCGACGACTGTACCTGCGTTTTGGCTATGAGATTAAACCAAATGCCGAAGCATTGCTGGTAATAAGGTTCATCTGACCTCCCGAGCAGGGGGTTGTACCTTCGGACTACCCGAGCAGGGGATTGTACCTGCTTGCAGGCAACAAGGTTCATCTGACCTCCCGAGCAGGGGTTGTACCTTTGGACTACCCGAGCGGGGGATTGTACCTACCCGCGGGTTATAAAATTCATCCGTTGATTGTACCTGCGTGCTGGCTTTGAGAATCATCTGACTGCCAGAGCAGAGAGCAGGGGATTGTACCTGCATGCAGGCGTCGAGGTTCATTCGTCTACCCGAGCAGGGGATTGTACCTGCATGCAGGCGACGAGGTTCATCCGTCTACCCGAGCCGTGGATTGTACCTGCATGCAGGCGACGAAATTCATCCGTCTACCCGAGCAGGGGATTGTACCTGTATGCAGGCGACGAGGTTCATCCGTCTACCCGAGCAGGAGATTGTACCTGTATGCAGGCGACGAAGTTCATCCGTCTACCCGAGCAGGGGATTGTACCTGCGTACAGGCGACGAAGTTCATCCGTCTACTCGAGCAGGGGATTGTACCTGCATGCAGGCGACGAGGTTCATCCGTCTACCTCAGCAGGGGATTGTACCTGCATGCAGGCGACGAGGTTCATCTGTCTATCCAAGCAGGGGATTGTACCTGCATACACGCGACGAGATTCATCCGTCTATCCGAGCAGGGGATTGTACCTGCATGCAGGCGACGAGGTTCATTCGTCTATCCGAGCAGGGGATTGTACCTGCATGCAGGCGACGAAATTCATCCAACACGGACTTAATGCCGTTGCACATAAAAGGGTTGCTTTCACCACAGCCGAGTTTTTGCATCATATTATATACATGTGAAGTTTTTTTATTATCATGATCGAGACTTCGTGTGAACATCAAGCAAAACCTCGAAATAAAAAAACACCAACTTTCCACTTTAACACTGACTAAGCAGTGAAAAATAATCCGGCCTTGGTTGGAAGCGGCCGTCCACAAGAAAAAACAAACGACTATCTTGATAATGAAATACAAGATAACGGCGTCTTAAAAAACAAAATAAAAACTATTTGAAAGTATCGTGCGAATACGCGTCATCAAGTTAGGACTGTTTACAAGTGTATATACTCATTTATTAAGGCTCGTAGAAGAAACTGTCGCTTGTAAGTTTAAAATATAGAAATTGTACAAATGTAGATAAAAGTTTAATTGGTTTAAAATACTGCGTAAGATTCCAGTAAATATACAGTTTCACGCTTGACGCGATCATTAGACTAAAATGCTTAAAGTCTTGACTGGTTCATTTATGAGGGACGGTCATCCGTGCGGGGTTTGTAATTAGACGGGTAAAAATTGTTCTCATGCCGGCATTTTGTAACTAATTCTGATCTTTTGTTACTTAAGTTCCTTTTACTGTGTTGGTAAGTGCTGGTAAGTTTGTTATTCGGCTTACGGAAAAACTAAATTAAAAACCCGTCTTTGTTGTTTGAGTGATGGCAATCAATGCGATCTATTCTGGTACAGACTGCAAAACAGTCCCTTCTCTCGCCAAGGAGATCGAAAATCCATGCGCGTTCATCTTTTCGCCCCTCGCCCCATTCCTTTTTGCTCCCGTCCGCGCACCCATTTCCTCTTACCGCTCTCCCATTTGATAAACGCACTTGGATTTTCGATCTCCTTGGCGAAAGAAGGGACTGTTTTGCAGTTTAATTCCGGTTACGGCTTTAGTCCTTCCAGTTCTGTTTTAACACAGCAAGAACCCTGTCGGCCTTTTGCGATTGCTGACTGATTTGTTGTGCATACTAAGTACATTTACACTACTTGACAGCAACCGCTGAGGTACCAAACCGTTTTTTGTGCCATCTCGTTTGCAGTAATTGATATTCTTGGGAGGTCCATTTATTTCCACACAAAATCTCGCAGAAACAATTTTAAATTTTTCTTTCGGCGGCACAGTGGTCAGGCGGTTAGCGTGTTCGACTCGTAATCCTAGGGTCGCGAGTTCGAGCCCCGGTTAGACCACTGTGTTATGTCCTTGAGCAAGACACTTTACCTGACTTGTACCAGCTAGCCAGTGAATAGGCTCTTTGACGAAATTCCACTTATTTCGTTGAAGAGCCAGTTCACAGACTAATTTCCAGTCGACTCACTCGGCTGTATAAATGAGTACCAGTTCTGCTTAGGGCTAACCTGCGATAGATTAGTGTGCTGCCCAGAGAGAGTTGAAAACTCTCATCTGCTTAACACCATGGAAACCAAAGATTGGCCACTTTGGCTCGAGAAAGGATTTAGCTTATTTTAACTTATACATTTCGTTTCAACATGAAAGGTAAAGGCAAATAATTTCGAATCATAAGAAGATCGGGTTGAAGGCTTTTATTTTAATCGATGTGTTCAAGTATTTTTAAGATGCGCAGGATTTCAGAGCCACATAAACTTGTTCTACAAATGACGTGTAAGAAACGCCGAGGCAGTACAATTATTTATATAAGTAACATTTGTTGGAAATCAATGAAACAGACAATGGCTGCACATACCGTTGTCCGAAAATGGGGCACAAAGGCGGATCTGTGCTTTTGTACCATTTGAGGTTAAAAGGTTTTTCAGACCCTGTTAAAACGCCCGACATGTTAGTAGCTTAGGAATTTGTTGTTGAAATGAGAGTAACTTTCAACTACTCTTTACAGTAGATCGTCTGCTCCGATGTTCATCGGCCAGGCTTACGTTTCGCTTAATGTTTAGAACGCATCTCATCCTTTAAACGATTTTAATTTAGTTTAAAAACTACCATTGATCTTCATACCCGAAGATGGCTGATTGGGCTGTTAAACACATTAATGCTATGTTTTTGTCCATGGTGAGTAGGTTTTTGGCTTTGCAGACTATATGATCGTAGCAGAGTGTCAAGGTAAGACGTATTTATAGATAGTCGTTTTGTGCTTTTTCTTTCTTGAGTCCGCAGGCCGTCCTTGGCGCTCAAACTATGGGTGTAACTGGATTAAAGGCACGAAAGTTTAACTGAGGCCTTGGAGATCTTTGGAATGAAGTTCCGCCTAGTAATTCGTGTCAGCATATTATCTCGAGGGCATGCAAAGCTAATCATTCTGACGAAACGATTTCTGTCTCGCTAGAACTCCGAGCTCGTTCGACGCTTTCTAAAAAGGCGCTAATACGTTCTGCAAGCGGAATGTCGTTCAAACTTAAGCTGCGTCGTCGATACAAGAGCCTTGGATCCGCTAGTTTCATATTCCTCGAATGTATATCCGTGCGTCCAATTTGTTTCGGTGCCTTTGTTTTGCCAAAAGCGCTTGAACTCCTATTTAATTCCTCTGGGTCAACGAATTCCTCGTCAGTCATGGCGCTGGTTGAATGCCTGTCTTTAACGCTTAATTTTTCTTGTGTAAGCAAACCTTTTCCTCGGCTTATTTCTGGCAATTTAAGATTCCAGTCTTCATGCGGTGAAATACACGAACTCGCGGAATCATTAACGCCAGTCATACGCGGGTTTTCCTGGCTAAATTCTGTTAAGCTCGTTTCGTTAGGCAAATATCGGCGGCTTTGTGCGTCAGTTAATCTTGTAGTCGGGCTGGAAACGCGTATATCGGGCAAGCTCGCTGCCCCAGAAGGGGAATCTTGAATCAAGTTTGCGTGGTATTTCTTGATAAGTCTTTGCGAGTTCGTTCTCAGTTTTGCTTCGTTTGCACAGATTGTTTTTAAAGCCACGCTCCTGGACAAATCTAAGCTTTTTTTCTCGGCTTGTAACTTGAGGTTCTCGCGCATGTTTGCAGATTCGGCCCGCAGTTCTCTCTCAAAACTCAGCGACAAGAAACCGAAAACTTTTTCCTTTTTTTTCCACTTCGACATGGTTCCGTGTTTCAGTAGAGTTCTTTGCTTTTCTTTGTTTGAGCACTAGTCTTCCCAGTAACTGTCATTTACATTTTGGGGTTTCAGGAATGGTATTTGTAAATCTCATTGTTTACAAAAGGCTTAACCGGGTGAGATTTGTCACAGGTAAGTTCTTCATTTTTCAAAAGAAATCAAACAGAAATGTCGGCTAATTAAGAATATCAATAGATTACGAAATCTATTTTAACTATAAAATTTATGCTTAGGAACTTAAATGCCTCTTTTTCGACAAAATTTTTCATTTTAAGGGCCCCGGCTTTTTGTCTGCGACGAAAACTCGGCTGTGTGCGGCAGCGCCAGACCAAAATCGGGTACGATTTTTCGTCGTGACGGAAGATCTGACAAGCTAAATCTCCGCTAAACCCATAAACGTCTGATTAGACTTCATCGGCTAGTGTGTGCCGTCTGGAGTGTCTGATATTTTGTCTGAATTACTTTTCGCATTAGCCAATGGGGCAGCGATATCGCAAGCATGTGACAAGTAGAAAATAGTTCGAGCATGTGCGCACGTGGTTGGGGTATACTGGACCCATGAATTCGGTTCGTGTTGCGATTAGATCTGATTTATACCAGACAAAAAGACGAAAAATCGTGTAGTGTGTAGCGGCCATTTCTCAAACTGCTTTTTCAGTTTATATACTAAGGAAAATACTTAAAGTAAATAACTTCCTACTTTTTTCACGATAGTTAATTGTGTGTCGAGACTTTTTCCATTATTGTTTGTTCTCTGCAAGATTTTAAAGCTTTTTATATCTCCGATATTTTGGTCTAAAGATCAGTAGCTTCATATGCATAATTAAGTATGGATGAGTACGGAAATTTTGCCGATG
The DNA here is from genome assembly GCA_026413305.1 of Hydrozoanthus tunicans. NCBI lineage: Eukaryota > Metazoa > Cnidaria > Anthozoa > Zoantharia > Hydrozoanthidae > Hydrozoanthus > Hydrozoanthus tunicans. Next base: position 18,254 of record JAOBAT010062008.1, on the reverse strand, counting down.
AATTGATTCGGTAAAGACTAGGAGTTTTTCCTTGATCTGATTACTGCTGTAGAAGTTAAAATGATTTAGTATTGAAACAGCAGAAAATATACAGTACCCAGACGCCTTCAACCTCATATACATCGGGGTGTTAGGTAAGACCGTCCTATTTTTAGGGGCTAAATACTCGGTCCGGTTTTTATAGGGGTTGTTAAAGGTAAGCCGGTGAAACTGAGAGCCTGATAGTTTTTAGGGTTGAAAACGCGAAGCTGCTTTAGCAAACACGCGTACTGATAAGACAAAGAGCATAAGTCCCTTGGCAAATGCTCTTACGCGCGCGCCATTATTCACTGAATATCACAAAGTTTCAGCGCAACACGAGGGGACTTAGCGCAGACTCGTTAAAAATCTCAATTTCTAATTGGCATTTTTGGGGGTAATTCTTATTTATGCCTTGGTATTAGTAAGGGTTCTTTGGAGACTTTTCCGGCGCTCATCCGTACTTTCCCCTCCCCCCTGAACAAAGACTTGGTGATTACTATGGAAGAATTGATGTTTTCTATGCTATGGAAGATTTCGATACGGCAGAAAACATGTCTTCTTAACTCGTCCCAGGCCTTCATTCTCTTGGCACATGGCAACGAATTTACTGGAATATGACGAGACTTGCGTGGGGGATAGTCACGTAACGGATCAAAACAAGATAATTAAAAGTAAACGAAAACACGGGAGAATTGAACTTGGAAAGACGATCAGAAAAGCCTAAAACAAAAAGGAAGATGAAAGAGGTAAATTGTCGCTTGCTTGTTTTCGTGCACATGCATTTTGCGGCCTTGTATTTTTGATCGAAATGTAAAATCGTTTGAAAACACAAAAATTTGTTAGCGTGTTCGATCGACTGGCCGATATTTGCCCATTAATCCTAACAAAACAACCATTATCGAAAGGAAACATATACTGATAGCATATGTGTTTGTTTTTATGTGTTTGTTCAGAGATACAGGCAGGCCTGAGTTAACGCAGTTTTCCTTCCAACACTCGTGTTTAATTCAGTCTTCATACTTTGTTATTGCGAAGTATGCCCACTCTTACATATGTAAAACGCAAGAATTATATCACTTTGCTGCATCGCGCTGTATCAATGACTGAATGTATCCGACAACCAGAATGTTTTCTTTTGGAACTAAAGTGAAGTGTTCTTAAACTAGATTTGAGTTTACATACCACTTGACACTAATCTATTTTATTTACAACTCGTGCATATCAATAATTCAAAGGAGTTTTGCATAAGAAGTACTGAAAGCTGCTTTTGAACTGACCACAGAAGGCTCTCACGCTCTCTTTTTGTATTGGTCTGTAAAAATGTGCACAAATTTCATAATAAAATGTACGCCATACGTCGTTATTGTTCATTTGGCCTCGTTGGACCTCGTGAGCATGGCCTCTAATCCCCAAAGAGGATATAAACAATAATACTATAAATATTGCCCAAGGGCGCCTCACTCAACTATTTTTATAACTGTTAGAAAAAGTATGATCTTACCTTCCAACACATTAGTATTATGGGTATAGTTATATATACAAAAAAATACCTCAGGTTTAGGCGTTTTATCGGGCATACCAAAAATGGAGGGATTTTCTTGTGTGGTGAGGTTTTACATCAGGAATTTTTTTGGGTTCAAAAGTTAAACTTCACTCTGACAATCAACCCCCCTTCCTCCCGCAAGACTTATATTGACATTGTTCCAAGCCAAAATTAAGATTATAGAAATCCAGGTTATGAGATGCAAAAAAGTCCCAGCTAAATTTGCCAATTAACCCAAAACAATTCCGGCGTGATTCACAGACCCTGATAAATCCCTTGAAGCCAAAATTTCAGACCCAAACATTTCCAGCAACCCTCCTCCCCAGCCCCCAAGGGGATGTTGCAGTTGGGAGATCTGAGCTGGTTGTGAAAAAAAGGTAGTGTTAATATACATATTTATGATATATACATATATTATTATCATGTGGTATGATATTAATATTTTTATTGTCACTAACATTTCATGTTCAGGCAATAGTGTCAGAGAGAATGTTTGTTATGGCAGCTGCGGTCGCCCTACTCTCAAGTGCCATCTTAATGGTGCAGTTTTATATTGATAAAAAACAGCACCAGGAAGGGTTCTACTATGGCAGATTTCCTGACAGGTTTATGTGGGGAACAGCTACCTCAGCTTATCAGATTGAGGGTGCTTGGAATAAGGACGGAAAAGGTAAGATGTTTCTTACAATACTCATTTACTGCCTTTAATCATCACCATCATTGTCATCAATGGTCATTTTCTTCACCCTCATCATCATCATCATCTTTATTTGTACAGGCAAGATGCATTTATATGTATGATTGGGAGAGAACCTATGTTTGGGTTTTACCCTGTTGTGTTCTCCCTAGTTGTGCTTTTACTTTTTCCTAATTGTGTAGTTTTAACATTTTTTTAAACACCTTATCTACAGAATTGAAGTAAAGTATGCATATGTATTTGAACATATCATTTTTAATTTGTTCCATATATTACAAATCAAATACAAAAAAGTGTTGGAAGCATCCTGATCATGTGAATAGATTGAGCATCCCTTGAGTTGTAAAACGTGACCCATGTACATTGCAAATTATACATAAACTATTCATATCTGTAATTGTAAATATTTTTTACCATGGTTCAAAATAATATTAAAAACTTACCATCGACAATGATTTTTCCTCTTCAGTATATTGGCTAAATAGCTATAAAACATTAAAATTTGTTGTGTGACACACGTTTTATTATTTTTGTTAAAAAAATCAGATTCAGCAACTAATAAGCAACATCGACAGATCTAGATCTTGAATTCAGTTTTATTATTTTGTGATTATCAAAAGAGTTTAAATTTGGCCAAAAAGAAATTAAAACAATTTAGCAACTTATATTTTGCAGAATTTTTATGACAGAAAATTAAAATTAAAAGTTTACAAGAAGGTACAACAATTAACATTTGATGTTCTGGTTGTTTGTTATTTGTCTTCATTTCAGTTTTTTTCATGTCTTAGACGAATTTATTTGTGATGTTCTTTAAGCTAGTAGTGTTGTATTGGTATCTCTATGCTTAACGTTCAACTTTTTTATTTTCTGTTTTTTGTTTTAATTATGAGTTTGTTTATTTCATCTATTTTGATCCTTCTATTTTGTGTTTCAACTTGCTTTATATGTAAAACAAAGTTTAATTCAGATTAGTTATTATATGCTTTTATTGTTTTCTATTACTGCATTAGTAAGGAAGCAAAAAGGGCACAGTGCGGAATTGTAACAATTTGAACATTATAAAATCTGAGATTCCTGTTGAAGAGTTGCTGTTGTTAGCCCGACATTATTAGGGTCCCAACCAAATTATTTGGGGGACCACTGCGCCCCCCCCCCCCCTCCTGGCCACCTTGTTGTGCCGCATATGTATCACATTTTCCTTTTTTATTTGTCAGGTATGATTGTTTGTTTACTAATCTTGTCTGTATGCATCTCAGGGTTAAGTATATGGGACACATTTGTTCATAAGAAAGGTAATGTGCAGGAAAACTCAACAGGAGACGTTGCATGTGACAGCTATCACAAGATTGAGGAAGATATCAGTCTTCTGAAAAGCCTTGGCATTGACTGTTATCGGTTCTCAATCTCCTGGTCCAGGGTTCTTCCTTCTGGAACAACAGACAATGTGAATGAACTAGGAGTGAAGTATTACGATACTGTTATAAATCTCCTTGTGGCAAACAACATCCAACCAGTTGTGACTCTGTATCATTTTGACTTACCCCAAGCCTTGCAGGTTGCAGGAGGCTGGCTCAACCCAAAAATTATTGAATGGTTCAACAGCTATGCACAGTTTTGCTTTGAAAAGTTTGGTGATCGTGTGAAATGGTGGTTGACAATAAATGAGCCATATATTGAGGCTATAAAAGGATACGCTCTTGGTACAGGAGCACCAGGTATCAGGGAGCCTTCTAAGGCACCTTATCAAGGTAATTACGGCACCATTTTAGGCACAAAACTGCTGGTATTGGAAAAGATCCATAGATGTTTTTATGCCCAATTCCTAATAAAGTATCAGGCCAAAACGAAAGGCCACAGGAGCCTGTTGCTTTTCCTGGCGTTCTTTCATGTTCATCCAGGTATTGGAAAAGATCCATAGATATTTTTATGTCCAATTCCTCATCAAAAATTAGGCCAAAACGAAAGGGCACAGGACTCTGTCACTTTTCCTGGCACCCTTCCATGTTCATCCAGCAACCTGTCTGTTTTAGGATTGGAGTTCGTGCCACTGTCTTTTTGTCATCAGAATACATACCTCTGTCAGTTTGTCAGGGTTGGGCTTTACACTCCTCTCCCCTTGCATTGTCAGGGTTGGGCTGCATACCCCAGTCTTTTGTCAAGGGTTTGAGCCCAAACCGCCATCTCTCTCCCAATGTCAGGCTTTGGCTCCATACCCCTGTCTTTTATTGAGGGTTAGAGCTCATGCCCCTGCCAATGCCAGGGATGGGTTCCATCCCCCAGTCTCTATCAGGGTTGGGCCCCATACCCCTGTGTCCTTATCAGGGTTGTAGACTGTTTATGGCCCTGTCTCTTTATCATTGGGATGCATGCATCTATCCCCTTGTCAGGGTTTGGTTCCAACCCCCTGTCCAGTCAGGGTTGGACCCAGTACCCTCCAGTCATTGTTAAGGTTTTTCTCCCATAAACTGTTTCTTTCTGGGGCTATCACAAGTCCTGGTATTTCTTGATTCAAGCCTTGGACCAGAGATATGCCAATGTTTGGACTTTGTTCTCCCAACAGTGATTCATAATCAACTCTTAGCGCATGCGTCAGCCTGGCACTCATATGGCGAGGATTTTCGCAAGAAGCAGCAGGGAAAAGTATCAATCGTCATTGCCTCCACTTGGTTCGAACCAAAAACGCCCAGTCAGGCTGACCAGGATGCTGCTGAGCGCTGCTTGCAGTGGATGCTGGGTAGCCAAGCTCACCCTGTGTTTGTTAATGGAGATTATCCGGAAATAATGAAGAAGAACATTAAACTTAAAAGTGAAGCCATGGGTGTTCCTAATAGGTTTGTTTTGAAATTGAAACGTTGGAGATATTTGTAATAAGGCGTGTGAAACCTATTTTTATTGATTTTAAACACGGAGAAATATGGGAGACGTTGTTAGTATGACCGCATCTTACGACTTTACTGTCATTTAGGTCAGATTACGAGTCAAAAACTAAAAATCTTTCCCCAGGGACTTTAGTAAACTGGCAGAGTACAGAATAAATTACCCATCATCCAAACTCGTAGTTGTAGTTTCAAGTCATCACCCGACAAAATCTAATATTTCATGCCTAAATTCCCAGCTTACGTACCCCTCTACTCCAAGCTCAGCTTGCTGTTTATGAAACCACTGACATTTAATCAAATCTCCTGGCTGAACCGGATCTTTACCATGTTTGCTCAACTGATTCTATGTAAAGAAAAAAAATCAAAGAAGCTCTGCGTTCTTCCTGTTTGTAGGATCCCCTCCCTACCTTTTCCCTGTCTTTAGCATGCCATACGTCCTCTTCATCATATATCCCTTGGGAATGCTTCAGCCGAGTGACAGCAGTGAGAGGAGAAAGTCCTTCACCTCTAAATAGCTAAACCCAGGTGATTAGGGAAGGAACACCTTGAAAGAAAAACCTTGGTCCTCCAAGTTGGGGGTTAGCAGGGTTCGCACGAGACCTAGAAAACCCTGGAAAATCTTTGAAGCCTTTGAAATCTCTGGAAACCCCTGGAATATTTTTATAAGCCCTAGAAAATTTCTTAGAATTTCATTGAAGAAAGTAAATTCGCCAACTGGTGCATTTTTTTTTCGTTTCAAGTAAAAATTATCATTTGAGACTCGGGGTGTTTATTAGGCATCGGGAATCGGAGAATTCTCCAGCAATTGTGCGGAATTCGGCTAAATTAAGATGAGCTGTAGCGCTACTGTATTTGATATTTTTATTCAGATGTGGATGAGGTTTGCTTTACGCAAGTAGAATTTAGTTTTGATTCCTGTTCCTTATTTCCTCAGGCTTCCCGAGTTTACTGAAGAACAGAGGAAATTCGTTAATGGAACAGCCGATTTCTTTGCCTTGAACTCGTATACTACAGAACTTGTTGAGAACAAGGAACCAGTGATTGGCCAGGCTGAATGGAACATTCTTAACGAAGTAGACGCTGAGAAGTCGTTTGACCAGTCGTGGCAAAAAAGTAAGTAAGACAATAAACAGGTTTTAGTAGAAGTATATGGTAATGTGTCAGTCCGGAGAACAATTTTTGTGGTTAGCCAGAGACGTGTACTCATGAGAAAGCTGTTGTAGTAATGAGGTATTTTATGAGTGATTTGACTTCATATGCGCAGTAAAAGAGATTAATTGTTCCGGAGCCACCAACTGCGCATTAACAGTAGCACCCCAAACAACGTTCAGAGACACACAGAACAAAGTCGGGAAGAATTGTACGCAGACCCACCCGTCTAACTTTGTAGAAAGAAATGTTATTACATCACACAAGGGTTCATTAAAGTCTTTTTCTTCTTTTTTGGACGAGAAACAATTTTAATTCTCATTCAGAACCTTTGAGTTAGAGCCGATGTTTTCGTTGTATTTTTGATGTCCTCAGAAGAAGAAGGGGAGATTTCATGAGTGATTTGGCTGAACATGCTCAGTAAAAGAGACTAGATTTGAACTTAGAGAGTATACGCGTGAAGAATCATTACAATACTGAGAAGGTCTGTTGCACTCGGGGGAAAGGGGGGGGGCGGGGCTCCCTTGAAAAGTTGATAAGGGAGCTCTAAGGTTGAAAATAAGACCCTCGCGTATCTTATTTATAGGGTCTCCGATTGACTCCGTACATTTTATGGTCAGGTTTGTAGTTTTGAAGATAATTAAAGGGTTGGAAACACTATTTGAGAATATTATATATTAATTACATCGATCCAATGATAGAGCAAACATTGTTTCCATAAAGCTTGACAAATTAGGGTACGAAATCAGCCTTTGTTGATTTATGCATGCCTTTAAGGACCACCCCTATAGCACCCCTACCCATTTTTCAAGGGAGGCTCCTACCCCCTCCCCCCCGGGCTGTTGCGTTTGGTTGATTGCTCAGATTGCAGTTATCCTGAGAAAACCTGGTAACATCTTCGGTCACCGTGAGTGTTGTCCTTCAGTGACATATGTGTGAAGACAACATAGAATCGAGTGCAAACAGGATGTAATCTATATTTCGCTAATCTACTGCATCGACAAAGACTCATAATCCCACTCAAAGGAAAGAGAAAAGATCTCAGTCCTCGGTGGGATTCGAACCCACGACCAACGAAATCTGCGCCCTTCTAACTAACTAAGCTACGTTGTCAGCTCGGGATTTGTTCGTGGTATTTTAAAGTTGAAATCGGCCCGAACCTAGAAATAACCACAGAATGTTGTCTTACGGTGGCATATATGTAAACACAACACATATAGATTCAAGTGAGCCCTTACCACTTGAAACAGGATATAACCGAAGTTTCGCTGATCTAAAGCATCGACAATCTTCAGTCACAGTAGATGTCGGCCGTGAGCCGAATAGTAGCTTTTTTTTCTTTTTTTTTTCTTTTTTTTAACAACTTTATTGGGCTACTTACAAGGTTAGCTCAAACGGGAAGGCACGAACGGGAGCAAGTCCCATGCTAGGTGCCCCCCTTGGAGACAGAAGAAGAAGTAGAAGACAGACCACAACACCGGGATCACTCTACTCTTTTCGACAAGTGATGTGGGTTCTTTTAATTCCCCCGAGAGGAGATTGAGAGGTTGAGAGACTGGGCCTACGGTTTAACGTCCTTATCCGAGAAGACGCGAGGGTCTAACCGTTTGCACATGTTAGAGCAAAGGCAGCACCTTCCCCTGAAATTATTTTAAGACCCTGAGTGAAGGTCCAACTGGGAATCGAACCCGGGCCTCCCGCACGAAAGACTGGCGCCTTACCAACTGGGCTAACCGGGCGGCGGTTGTGTGTATGTCAGGCTGTGAGAGACTGGTTGGTCCGAGGTTTAGCGCAAATATTGTTTTCTTGAGTAAACTTACATGGTCTTTAAAAGATAAGTCCCGAAAAAGTGCAAATTTTTCATACTATCGAGTAATGTGTTAAACTATATAAATTTCTGTGTATATTTTCAGGTGATTGTGTTTGGCTCAGAAACGTTCCTTGGGGACTGAGGAAGGCACTCGTATGGATCAAAAACAATTATAACGATCCAGATATTCTAATTACTGAAAATGGGTTCCCTGTTGAGGGAGAGGAGAAGCTGGGGCGAGCGGAGGCAATCAAAGATGACGTCAGAGTAGAATGGTTGACAGGATATCTTAACGAAGTACTGAAGGCAATAAAATTCCATAAAGTGAAGGTAAGCTTTTTCCCTCGCAGCTCAAATTGATGTTACAACAAAAACTTGAATGTGTCATGTTAGAAATTTAGCATTTCTCCTAACCCTAAATTGTATAAAATTTTAGAATTTTTGCATAAGAGAAATAAATTGGAAGAATCAATAGATGGTTGGATGAACGCACCCTATATCCCCCTTGGATTTGTTCCCGCCGACGGCGCAAACCGCCCCCGCGTTTGCGCGACTTAACTGAATTTCATACAGCCTCGATTGAAATTTCCTACAGCAAGAACCAATTATGAAATTTTTAATATAAGATTTACAGGAGGCAAAGTTTGGAATTCAATAGAAGCAGAATTCAAAAACTTATCCTTTAGAGCTTTCAAGGCAAGATTAAAAAACAATTTCGTTTCAAAGTACTGAGCTTAGCAACTCGATATTTAGACCAACTTATGGTTAAGGCAATAAAAATATATTATTTTTTGTGAACGTCCCATTATCGCTTCAAGGCCAGAATATGTCTATTAAACAACTGTAAACTTTTAGTTCATTTTGTTTTCTTGTCTATGGTTTTCATTTTTTTTCTTTCGCCAACCTTTCTTATTTGTCTTTTTGTTGTACCGACAGAACCTTATATTTAAATTACTTGACGATTATGGTTGTCTGGCTAGTTTAGCTTTTATGGTTATTTCAGGTAACCAGCACCTATCTCTTTCTTAAATTATAATTAATTCAAATATGTGAATCTGTTTAACTTTAAGGTGAATAAAAAAGTGTTGTTGTTGTTGTTGTCGTTGTCTCCTGGCCACGGGCCTGTATGTCCGTCTTACGGGCAGTCCCATATGCATTAAAGGACAGGCTGAGACTTAGATTTGGGGATCTTCAGACACTGTCATCTTCCTCACGTTAAGGACTTCGTTTATTGGTGAGAGTTTATTGAGGTGTTTGGTTTCAGGTGAAGGGATACTGCGTTTGGTCTCTGATGGATAGCTTTGAGTGGACATCAGGTTACAAACCCAAGTTCGGCATCCACCATGTCGATTTTGGTGATCCCAGTAGAACAAGAACCATGAAGAACTCGGCAAAAGCCTACAAAGAAATCATTCAGAACAACGGGTTCCCTCGTGTTTCTCAGCAAGATATTTTGGAACTGCTAACTTTGCAGCCATAGTATCGCGTCAGTTTTGACGTGATTTTGCTTTGTGGAAAAATTGATAAAGGGTAACTTGTGATTAAAAACTGACAGTGTAAATACAACAATATTAGGGACCTATTAGGAACCTTAACGTATGAGGACGGCGTACAACAATGGTGAGTGCAAAAGCTGCACGTTGGAATGCACCGTCTCAACAATTACAACGTCAAAAGCTCAGTCTTAAAGTTCTGCAAGAACAATCATTGGAAAATGTTCTTAATCTTCATTTACCTTTGAGAAGGAAGTTTAACTCGTTTGCTGTTCACAAAGCGTAACTCGGACTTAAGAGGATTGGAAAGCAAACTTAGAAATTTAGGGTGTTTTTTGAAAGCCGCCGTCGTCGACTTTTCCGTCCTCGTAACCTGAGGTTCTGAGTAACTATTTTTTATCATTGCGAGCTTTATTAGGGCAATACAGAAAGGTTGTGGCCACCAAAAACCATGACTGTAAAGTAGCTGGTTTTAAAAAGACTTGTGGAGTTAGTAGTTTGGAAAGGTATTTTAGAGTACTGGCGTTCAAAACGATAGTTATTTATATAGATTTTGTTCATTTGTGTGTAGTCAAGGAAAATGGAGCATCCTTAATTATTCCTGAATTGTTTTATATTATTTATATAAGCTCTTGTAACACAGTTTTATTCAAATTGCAAACGTGGCATTGTGGGAAATAACCTCCTTAACAGCTACTTAAGAGACAGAAAATGAGCAGTCCCTCTATTTCCCCTTTAGTTCAGTTAGTTTGTCGAATCTGCTAAATCAAGATGGCGGACAAGTAAACGCGCGAGGCAGAGACAAAAAATTGGAAGCACGGGGGAGGAATGGACCCTTTCTTGGAATATTTTTGTCAGCCCCAGTTCTCTCGCATTCGTCATCTTGGTTTACCGGCTTCGACAAACTAAAGAGGAAAAATGGGTTTGCACGTAGTCTAGAAAATGAAGGATAATTTTGCTAGCTATGTTTTAATTACAAATTAATAGTCTACCTTAAGGCGGGAGTACACCTAAACTTTTTTGGGGTAAGGAGGAAATTGAAAAAGATATTTGAGTAAGAAAAATATTGCAGTTATCAGCAAACCGTTCCTCCAGGCAAGGGACTAGTACAGCTTTGGTTTGAGGACGGTTTGGGGAATTTGCATCAAATATTAACATCAAAATCAATTTTTGAATAAAACTTCCCAAAAAATCACAAAATTTAAAATTCTCTTTAAAACTACCAACTTCAAGAAAAGAAAATACAACTCGAATTCGAAATTCATCCAAAATTTTTTAAAATATTCAAGCTGACTCTCCGTCTTTCCATCAGTGTTTTAAGTAGAGCGATTTTGGAGATTCAAACCATGGATGGAGATATCGGAAGAAACATGAGGCAAAGTGGCCACAAATCGCGAATTAGTTGTACTCCCGCCTTAATGCTAAAACGAGAAATCACAAAACACATCTAAAACAATTCAAAGTTGTTTATTTTTAGAACGTCCTTTCTGCTCAGGTTAGCTTTCTTTTCAGTTTTAGCCGTAAAACAGAAGTCACGAAATATATTTCTCTCCGAGGAAACGTTCTTACGGAAATGCCACAAGGCCTGCAATTTGTAAGTTGTTTCCGTTTCATTCGTGTTTTAGAACTGAATAGTTAAGTTATTAGGACCAGTTAAGCAGATTTAGTGCGATGTAACAACTAAACTAATTATTGTTTTGGCTCATCAGAAATGCAAAAACTTTTAATCACAATGAAATTGAATTGTTTATGAGCAAATTAAGGTTTGTTAGGGCATGCAAGCAATCTTAATATCGGCATGTCAATATTAATGCGCAATTCCTAATTGAGTGTTAGTTATTCCGTTGTTATCATATCAACAAAATATTTGTGCTTGACCCTGAGTAATTATAAGTTGCTTTCTGTTTTGTAATGTTTGTTGACAACATTCAGATCTCATCACAAATCATCGAAAGCACCGAAATGAAAAGGGCGCTGGAATTTCGCCATTGCTTAAACTTGAATTAGTTCTTACTTATTGATCGAGTCACGAAACACACGCCCTTTTGGTTCAACGTTAAGTTTTGAAAATTAAGGAATGAAAAACTGTCACTGTATGCCTTGAATCAGTCGACTGCCTCGAAGCACAAGAAGCTCGAAGCTGAAACATTAATCAACAACTCAACTGGAACCCTCGTGTTAAGCATTGTTGTAAATAAAACTACATCAACTATTTTTCATGTAGAATGTCAACTCTCATCGGGAATAAATTGGTTTTGTTGCCGCTCATTGACAAAGCCGCTATTGATGTTTGAGGTTAATTTGGTTTAAAGTCATTCGTAACCGGACACAATTCTGTTTTGTTTCAAGTGCACACACTTCTAAAGAAGAGGGATTAGGTATTTTTGGAAAATAGTTACCCGGTGATGTTTTAATAGTGTATTCCTTGTGAAACAGTTTGAAACATTGTGAGTATTATGATATGGCTCCATACTGATCACAGAGTGGGAGGCCTTTTTATCACAGATTCAAATCAAACAAAACAAGGAAAATTTAGCCCTAGGGGCTTGAATAATGCAAAAAGTTTACAGATCTGTGCGGTATACTCGTCAATATATCTAAACAAGGGGGAAAATTTTGCGTGATGGCGAAATTGCTGCCGAGCGGACAACCATAAGACGATTTGAACGTGTCCGGCACGCCTACCGGTAGATTTAAGGTGGAATCTCTTGTTTTCAGCATTAAATCGCATCAAGGAATGGCGGTAACTATGAATGAAAACAAGCACTCTTTACGTGTTAATCGATTGCAGATACTAAACAGGAAGAACAAGCATTTCAAAACAGAGTTCTTGCTGAAAAGACTGCATGCATCTTAAATTTGGTATAGAAAATTACTGAGAACTGTAGAACACGTTTCTTTATTGTAGTTGTGACTCTGTGATCAGCAAGTAAAAGTATGGACCACGACAGCTCAATTAACGCGTCTTTGAACGACTCGAGGACTGATATCGAACCTGTTGCATTCAAACTCGCAAAGACTATGTTTTATTTTATAATTATCTGTTGCAGCACGTTTGGTAACTCGATGGTGATTTACACAATTTGTTCATCCAAAAGAATGAAAAGAACTCCCTCGAACCACCTGATTTTAACCCTGGCAGTCTGTGATCTCATGTCGCCGTTGGTTAGTATTCCACTTGATTTTGCTCTGGAAGAACACAGGTACCAGTGGGTTTACGGCCCGCTTCTGTGCAAGATTATTTGGCCTCTCTCGACTCTGTTATCAACAGCTTCGTCCCTAACACTGGCTGCGATTTCGTTGGACAGATACCGAAACATAATGCACCCGTTCAGGTCGCGATTGACTCCAAGACAAATCAAAATTGTTATTTGTTCCATTGTCTTGTTTTCCCTATTGGCAGTTTTGCCGTATGTGAACGTACTTTCAGTCGAGAACGGATTCTGTAATGAGCACTGGGGAAAGTTTATTTACCGGCAAATGTACACACTGTTTTTGTTCTTCACGCAGTACGCAATTCCACTCGTGTTTATGTCGGTTATGTACACGCTCGCGCTGAAAAACTTGCACGACACAAGCTTGAAAACATTCAATAGCCGTTCGCCTGCACTAGTAAAAGAGGAGCTCGAATTTAGCAGTGCCAAGAGGCGAATGTCTCTCATGCCTAGAATCGTGACAGCCAGGAATACGGACGGTCGACAGGCCAGGATGTCTTCAAGCCCCAGAAGATTCTCTTTACCAGTGAACAAAGGAAAACATTCCAGCCAAAAGAAAGTCACTGAAGACAGAGAGATGTGTAGCTATACGGAAAAAAGCGAGTTTGCTCCTGATGACAAAGTTGTCGTCAGGCAGTTTCTTCATCCCGAAGACGAGACCAGCTGTGCACACAGCTTGCTTAGTCGAGAGAGAAATTATAGTTTTATTAAGCGTCTCTCTCTGCGCTTTTCTTTGTTAGACGTAGAGGACGAAAAAAACCTTCGAGCTACCAAAATGTTTGTGGCAGTAGTGGTGGTTTTTGCAGTCTTTATGTTTCCTAATCAAGTTGTGTGGCTCTGGGCAGACTTTGGTGGCGGCCACAAAGCGCCACACTTCAACCGAGCGGTGATTATCTGCTGGCTGTTCACCTACACAAACTGTGTGTGCAATTGGATTATTTACGCTTTCCTCAACAAGGAGTTCAGATCTGGCTTTAAGAAAATATTTTACAAAGTTAACATTTTGAGATGTTTTAACTGTTTGCGCAAAAAGAAAGACTCGGCCAGCTTAATGAATGCTAATAGCAGTGAAACAAACTCAGGTTTATAAGCTGCAGGGTGAAAAACTATTTAAAATACAAAAGCATTTGAAAACATTTTTATGAAAGTAACTGTTAATGGCGACAACACAGCGTTCTTCGACACAGTCGTTTAGAGGCAACAGGACTCGGGGTCCCTTTTGAGTTCTGCTACACGGGACCAAAGGTTTAATGGCCTTATCCGAGAAGACGCGAAAGTCTAACCGTTTGCAGATGTTAGAGCAAAAGCAGCACTTTCTCCTCAATTATTTTAGGCCCCGAGTGAAAGTGATCCGGCACAAGGAATCGACCCACCGCCTCCCGCACGACAGACTGGCCAAATAGGTTAATCAGGCGATGGTTGAATTGTTTGGTGAATCAAACAGTTATTTTAGAATTTTTTGTTTCGTGGCGTTTATTTTTGCAGTGGCCACGAATTTGAATGAAAATAAATCTGCGAGTGTCTATTGAACAATAATAGTTCGTATATAGTATTAAGTGCTATTGTGACGTCTTAAGCCACACTTATATAATCTTTGAGTCATTAAGCAACCAAGTGTGTTGACATTCATTGTCGTATTGGCCCAGACAACGTTGCTAAAAGCCGTAGCAAAAATCAAAATAAACTATTTAGAAACTTCCAACATTTATTTATTTTCGTCTACAATCAGTATGGAAAAGGCGCAAGAAAATTTGCTAGTACTTTTTTTTTAAAGTTATTAGACACATGTGCATGTTTTTTCAGTGATACCACAAAATTTTTCCTGGAGTCAAAGTAATTTTAAACAGAGCAAACGGTACGGAAAAGGCGCAAGAAAATGCGAGTAATTGTAGTTGTTTGAAACTATATACATTCATGTGCATGTTGTTTAAATGATACTTCAAAATTTTGCAAGGATTCAATGTTGTTTGGAACACGAGGAAGTTAACAACAGACCATTTTTGATTAATGGTAATTAGCTAAGGACAAACGATACGGAAAGTGAGAAACTTAAGCTGCTGCGTGAATATAGATACATTCATACGTGCACGCTGTATATATATGTATGTCAAGTGACCTACTGAACAAAAAGAAAAGAGAACACATCCATTGACCCCGTTTTTTCGTTGCTACCGTTTTCATAATTGCTGAAAACACTTCAGGATGCTACTGTTTTTGCTCAAGACAGTTACATACTTTTGAGCATTTCAATCAAAATATATAATTGTCCACCGGCGCATAACAACTATCAGAAATAACTCGCCTGCGGCTGAAAATATAACGACGTGTTGTGTTGACTTCTATAACACGCCCTATTATAAAAAAAAACAAATACTTGGGGGGTAACTGCAATTTTTAACCGTCTATCGAAAAACAAAGGTAAGTTTGAGATTCTTCTCAAGTAAATTGGGTCTTCAGTAACTTGGCGAGCCTTATTGCAGCCCAATGAGCACAAACGGTTTGGGTGATCTGAAGGGAAATTAAACAAGTAAGTATTTCTTAATTGGACTTCTGATGCTGTAGTTTTACATTTTGGAACGAAGCTTTCTAATGTGTAAATACAGAAAACGGCGAGAGCAAGCTAAAAATGTGACAAAATTCGTTAATCGCTAAAGCGTGACGTATATGATTGCGCGCGCTTATCACCTTATCTCGTATTGCGGAGGAAATTCACAAAAATATCGCTCGTTTATCAAAACTTGAAAATATTGAAAACGATTATTTAAAAATTTCTGTTTTATAACCGAATATGGGAACGATTATGATATACATCCGCATTTTTCGGTGGCCAAGCAACACAACTGTTTGTCGTTTCGTGCTTTTAGCGAGAGCGGAAGTGCATCTATCTGTAGTTATGATCTGTATACGTACACAAGTAAATCAAGCGAAAAATAAATTGAAATTGAAATCCAGGTGCGTTACGTCTCCTTTTTTTGCGAACAAGAAAAGTTATCGTAAACGATTGTAAAATGTCATTTTAACTCGGAGTGTTTTCCAAAACCGATTAAACCTGAAAACTTATTTTTCTTTATTGTGTTAATATATCAGAGAGCAGTTCTAGTATTTACTTCAGATAAAAAAGACGATTGCTCACAATATAGTCGGAAATATTTAGGGTGCATGTTCAAAAGACATTCCATGGTCGATAATTGCAAATCGCACTACTAGGATTCTCGTTGCTTTTACTGAACTATTTTTATCAGACAATTTAAAGCGTTATATTTACATTTGTCAACACCAAAGTAATTTCATTGCCCTTTCAGATTAAATCGTCATGCACTAGAATGCTATTTTAATCGCACAAGACCTGAAACATCGAAGCACTTGTTAAGCTTCGTAAACGTTTGTTTTTCTAAAGTTGCTAACCTGCAAACTCTCCTAGCCTTGCTCTTCATTTCAAAATCAATTAAATAAAGACCTTGATTCGGATATACTACCTAAAGTTAAAGGAATTGAGAAATGCAGGGTAGAGAATTGAAATAAACTAAGAGTTTACAAATTCCTTTCAAATAAAATTTTAGGAGCGCTGACTCAGAAATAAAATCGGATTACACTCATTTGTATAAGAACGCCTATTTTTGGCCCGCAAGGCTGAATGCTAATCTTAAACCATTATTTTTAGGATTTCAGCATGTTTTTAAAATGTTTTAGATAGTGGTCACCGATGGTCGTACAAGCACAAATAATTGGCTACAAACATGGCCGGCAAGAAAGAAATTAAATACTGACGATAAATCAATAAGATTTAAAACAAACTTGTACATGTAATATAAAACACTAAAGGAGATGTTGCACTGATGAATATTAGAAATTGTTACCATTAATGTCAGGCCGATTTTTGGCGATAGCTTCAAAGTTTTCCAACTCCCAGCTGATTCTCGGACTTAAATTAGCTGCAAAAATTAAAGTTTCGTGATACTAAATTAGCAGGAAATTGGCTCAGCTGGAACCGTAAAGAAATGAAAATCAGCGTTCAGGTTGTTTCCCTATTATTCTAAGCTTTTATTCCAGACCTCAAGATTTCAAGTCAGCTTCCCATTGATAAAACAGTCAGATAAGGCCTTTTGATGTGTAACAGTACAGATGCCCTTCCTAAAGTTTTAATGAATCATACAAGTTTGAAATCTTTTCCCAGCTGAATGAACAGCAAGTTTTACACGTGTTTTAAGAGAAAAGCTGAGAATGATAAGTATTTACTGACATTCTTGCCATCTAATTGGGAAAATTGGGCAAAAAATGGTCTAGTGGGAAAGAAGGTCGCCAGATATTCAACCCTCGACCAAGCCAGGAATCGAACCGGGGACCTCATTGGGAGGCACAGATCTTACCACTGCGTCAAACCCTCCGCGTGTGTTCACACCATTACATTTGCCAATGACTCGGAAATTGGAAGTGTGCAGATAGACGAATACAAATTAGATTCAGACGACGAGGAAGATGAATACATTGTGTCTGATGGCGAGCCTGAAGTTTCTCAAGAGGTGTTTCATCCAGTCAGCGTCACAAGATCAGGGCGACGCATTCGAGCTTTTGTTCGTTTTGTGTAAGGTATGTTTCAAAAACTCGTATTTCTAGGATCCTAAGCGGCTAAAAACGCTAAAAACTATTTATCTGTTTATAATCAAAAATTTTAACTGACAACCGAAAATTTTACTGACAAATGGCCGAAAAAAATGACAACTGATAAATGGCCAAAAATTTTACAGACAACTGACGTTTCGACCCCCATTCAGACCCTCGGACAAGATATTTTGTAAAAAACGCAGGAAATAATTCGACAAATCTGGCCGTAATTAAAAGGAGACTAAGTTTATTTTCTTTGTGAGCGCAGCCATAAAAAGTTTATTTTCTTTGAGAACACAGCCATAAAAAGTTTATTTTCTTTTCAGAGCGCAGCCATAAAAAGTATATTTTCTTTGCGAGCGCAGCCACTAAAAAGTTTATTTTCTTTGATAGCGCGGGCCATAACATATTTCATCTCTTTGTTTCGACCACGAACAAACTTTCTTACCTGTTAGCGCTTATAGAAGTTGAAAAAGGAGGCTGCCTCATCTTTTTTACGTTGCACAACCTAGGTGTTGGATGAGTTTAATTCAATGGCGAAAGTGGCGTATTTATTCTTGATCCCTATAATTCGAACCCCCGGTACTTCGAGATAATTGAATTTTCTTTGAGACTTCGAATTATCGGGGTTCCACTGTAAAACTATCACAAAGTACATGGTCTGAGTCGGAGTTTCAACTAGGAAACAATATAGATTAAAGAGAGATTGCAGGCACAAGGCCATGATACCATGGAAACACATCCAGGAATACGTATACATGTACAATTGGCCATAACAGGAAGGAAAACCTCAGTAAATAACTTGCCGTACGGACCGACCAAACGAGGCTAATAAGAGGTATATA